>NW_026531041.1:0-244156 GCF_020745825.1 Agelaius phoeniceus | reverse complement strand
GGCGGGGCGGAATTCCCGGGAAAAATGGGCGGGAAAAGGGAAATTCCCGGAATTTGGAAAAGGGGAGGAGGGAGGGGAATGGGGGGGGGGGGGGGCAAAAAAAAATGGGAATTTTGGGAAAAAAAGAGAGAATTTTGGTGGTGGAAAAAAAATGGAATTTTGGGATAAAATCCTCGAATTTTGGGGTCAAATCCTGAATTTTTTTAAAATAAAGTTCCCCAATTTTGGGATGAAATCCGAATTTTTTTGGAATAAAATCCCTGAAATTTGGCCCAAATCCGGAATTTTATTGTGGATAAAATTTCCGAAATTTTTGAGATAAAATTCCTGGAATTTTGGGGATGGAATCACCCAATTTTGGGATAAAATCTCTGATTTTTTTTTTTTTTTGGGATAAATCGCCCCAGTTTTGGAATAAAATTCCCAAATATTTTGGGAATAAAACCCCCCAAAGTTTGGGATAAAATTCTCAAATTTTGGAGTAAAACCCCCGAATTTTTTTTGGGATAAATCCCCCCAATTTTGGGATAAAATTCCCGAATTTTTGGGTAAAGCCCCCAATTTTTGGAATAAAATTCCCAAATATTTTGGGATTAAATCCCCAAATTTTGGGCTAAAAATCCCTAAATTTTTTGGGATAAATCCCTCCAATTTTGGGATAGAAGGTCTGAATTTTTTTGAAGAAAATCCCCGAATTTTGGGATAAAATCCCCGAATTTTGGGATAAAATCCCCCAGTTTTTTTTTCATAACCCCCCCCGCTGCAATTTGGGGCATAAAATCCCTGATTTTTTTAGGATAAATCCCCCCAGTTTTCGGCTAAAATCCCCAAATTTTTTGGGATAAATTCCTCCAATTTTGGGATAGAAGCTCTGAACTTTTTTGAATAAAATCCCCCCAATTTTTGAATAAACTCCCCCAATTTTTGGGATAAAAAATCCCCGAATTTTTGGGGATGAAAATCCCAACATTTTTTTGGATAAATCCCCTCAGTTTTGGGATAAAATCCCCGAATTTTGGGATAAAATCCCCGAAATTTTTGGGCCTAAAATCCCCAATTTTGGGCTAAAATCCCCGAATTTTTTGGGCTAGAATCCCCCAATTTTGGGCTAAAATCCCCCAATTTTGGGCTAGAATCCCCCATTTTGGGGGGTTAAATCCCCGAATTTTTTGGGCGAGAATCCCCCAGGTTTGGGCTAAGCCCCGCCCCCCCGATGACGTCACTCACCGCCCAGGTGCAGCAGCCCCAGGAGGCCCCAGGTGAGCCCCGCGAGCCCCCCCGAGCACCTGGAGCCGCCATGGCCGCAGGTGAGCGCCGAGAGACCACGCCCCCAACTCCCCGAGACCCCGCCCCCAACTCCCCGAGACCCCCGCCCACGTGACCCCTGCCACGTGACCCCCGCCCCTCCATCGGGTGACCCCGCCCCTTTCCCCCCGAAGTGTCCCCGCCCCTCCCCGGTTGGCCCCGCCCCTTCTCCCACTTGACCCCGCCCCCTTGTCCTCTGCCCCCCTCAGTGACTCCGCCCACCCCAGCTGACCCCGCCCCATTGTAGCCCCCGCCTCTGCCCAGCTGACCCCGCCCCTTCTCCAATGTGACCCCGCCCCTTCTCCAATGTGACCCCGCCCCTCTCCAGCTGACTCCGCCCCTCCCCTCATCTGACCCCGCCCCTTCTCCAATGTGACCCCCGCCCCTCTCCAGCTGAACTCCGCCTCCTCCCCTCATCTGACCCCGCCCCTCCCCCCCAGGTGACCCCGCCGTGACCCCGGGGGAGGGGCGGGGGGGCGGGGTCTGACGGGGGGCGGGGCGCGGTTGCGTCAGAGCCGCAGCGGGAGAACGGAACAGAAACACCTGAGAGGGGGAAAGGGGGGAGAGAAAAAACAGGTGAGGAACACCTGGGGGGGGGACACCTGGGGGACACCTGGGACACACCTGGGGACAGGGGAGGGACACCTGGGGACAGGTGAGGGACACCTGGGGGAGGGACATGGGACACCTGAGGGACACCTGGGGGACACCTGGGGGGACATGGGGACAGGTGAGGGGCACCTGAGAGAGACAGGTGAGGAACACCTGGGGACACCTGGGACACCTGGGGGCTCACCTGGGTACACCTGGGACACCTGAGGGACACCTGGGGACAGGTGAGGAACACCCTGGGGAGGGACATGGGCGCACCTGGGACACACCTGGGCACACTGGGGCGACATGGGGACACCTGAGAGGGACAAGTGAGGGACGCCTGGGACACACCTGCAGGGCCATGGGGACACCTGGAGACACCTGGGTAGGGGGGGGCAGGTAAAGCTCACCTGGGCACACCTGGGGGGACATTGGGGTACCTGGGGACACCTGGGGACACCTGGGGGGCATCTGGGTGTGGGGACACACCTGGGGTTGGACACCTGGCTCAGGTGTGTGGGGGTGGGATCCAAAACCATTGGGGGGACCCTCACCTGTCCTGGCCTCCTCTTACCTGTCCTGACCCTCACCTGTCCCATCCCCCTTTACCTGTGCTCCAGCTCAGCCTCTCCTGAGACCTCACCTGAACCCACCTGAACCCACCTGAGCTCACCTGAACCCACCTGAGCCCACCTGAGCTCACCTGCCATGAGGATTGGGGGCCCCCCTCACCTGGGGGCTCACCTGGGGCTGCTCCTGCACCTGTGGGGGCTCTGCGGTGAGTGGGGGAGGGGGGCTCAGGTGAGAGGGGGAGGGGGCTCAGGTGAGTGGGGGGAGGGGCTCAGGTGAGACCTCTTGGCTCCCCCACACCTGAGGCTCTGGCGGCCTCACCTGGTGCCCAGGTGAGCTCACCTGTCCCTGCTGGGTGCCCAGGTGAGGGGCCCTGGAATGCCCAGGTGAGCTCACCTGTCCCCATTGGGCGCCCACCCGAGCTCACCTGCCCGCATTCTGCGTTCCAGGTGTGCCCCCAGGTGCGAGCCCGGAACCCTCAGGTGAGCTCCTGACACCCCCCAGGTGAGCTCACCTGTCCCCATTGGGCGCCCAGATGAGCCCCTGCCCACACCCACCTGAGCTCACCTGTGGCCATTGGGCGCCCCAGGTGAGCCCCTGTTGTGCCCAGGTGAGCTCACCTGTCCCTGTTCTGTGTTCCCCAGGTGCGACCCCAGACCCCTCAGGTAAGAACCGGACACCCCCAGGTGAGCCCCATTGGGGTGCCCAGGTGAGCCTCACCTGTCCCTATTGGGCACCCAGGTGAATCCTGGGCACGCCCACCTGAGCTCACCTGTCCCCATTGGGGCGCCCAGGTGCGCTCACCTGTCCCTGCTGGGCACCCAGGTGAGCTCACCTGTCCCTTCCGTGTGCCCAGGTGAGCCCCATTGGGCGCCCATTATTGTGTATTTTGAGCTCACCTGTCCCTGCTGGGCACCCACCTGAGCTCACCTGTCCCTGTTGAGCACCCAGGTGAGCCCCATGGTGCGCCCAGGTGCGCTCACCTGTCCCTGTTGGGCACCCAGGTGAGCCCCATGGTGCGCCCAGGTGCGCTCACCTGTCCCCCGCCGTGTGCGCAGGTGAGCCCTATCGGGGAGGGCCAGGTGCGCCTGGCGGGGGCCCGCACAGGTGCGCGGGGCGCGTCGAGGTGTTCCACGCGGGCAGGTGGGGCTCGGTGTGCGACGACACCTGGGACCTGGCGGCCGGCGCGCGTCACCTGCCCGCCAGGTGCGCTGCGGCCCCGCCCTGCGCGCCCTGCCCCGGCTCAGGTGAGTTCGGGCCAGGTGAGGGCCCCCGTCTGGCTCGATGACGTCACCTGCGGAGGGTGGGAGGCGGAGCTGCGGAGCTGCCCCGCCCGCCCCTGGGGCCAGCACAACTGCCACCATGGGGAGGACGCAGGTGTGATCTGCGCAGGTGAGATATGGACAGGTGAGACCAGGTGTGAGCAGGTGTGAGCATGGACAGGTTGTGCGCAGGTGTGTGCAGTGCGCAGGTGAGCACGGACAGGTGAGACAGGTGGTGTGAGCATGGACAGGTGTGTGCAGGTATGGACAGGTGTGTGCAGGTGAGCACGGACAGGTGTGAGCAGGTGTGCGCAGGTGTGTGCATGGATAGGTGTGTGCAGGTATGGACAGGTGTGAGCAGGTGTGCAGTGCACAGGTGAGCACGGACAGGTGTGAGCACGGGACAGGTGTGTGCAGGTGTGTGCAGTGCGCAGGTGAGCACGGACAGGTGTGCGCAGGTGTGTGCAGGTGTGAGCATGGACAGGTGAGAGCAAAGACAGGTGTGCCCGTATGGACAGGTGTGAGCATGGACAGGTGTGCGCAGGGTGTGTGCAGGTATGGACAGGTGAGACACGGACAGGTGAGCATGGACAGGTGTGAGCATGGACAGGTGTGTGTGCAGGTGTGCCGGGTGTGAACAGGTGTGTGCAGGTGAGCACGGACAGGTGTGCGCAGGTATGGACAGGTGAGCATGGACAGGTGTGAGCACAGACAGGTGAGTGCACAGTATGGACAGGTGTGTGCAGGTGAGCGCTGTGCAGGTGAGGTATGGACAGGTGAGCACAGACAGGTGTGCAGGTATGGACAGGTGTGCTCAGGTGTGTGCAGGTGTGGGCAGCTGTGACTGGACAGGTGAGACATGGACAGGTGAGACTGCATGGGTGGTGCTCAGGTGGTGCGCAGGTGAGCATGGGACAGGTGTGTGCAGGTGAGCCTGCAGGTGAGGCCATGGACAGATTTGAGCAGGTGTGTGCAGGTGTGGACAGGTGTGCTCAGGTGAGCATGGTCAGGTGTGCCCAGGTGCCCCCAGGTGCCCCCAGGTGCCCCCCAGGTGTGCCCAGGTGCCCCAGCTGTGCCACTCCCACCTTTCCCTCCCCCACAGGTGCTGATCCCCTGCTGCAGGAAACAACACAGGTGAACCCCCAGGTGAATCCCCAGGTAATGGCACAGGTGCAGCCCCAGGTGCAGCCTCAGGTGAATCCCCAGGTGCAGCCCCAGGTGGAGCCGCAGGTGCAGGCCCAGGATCGGTTGAAGGTAAGGCCCCAGGTGTGCCCAGGTGCGCCCAGATTCCCCTCAGGTGCGCCCCTACCTGTCCCCAGGTGTGTCCCCAGCTGACCCCAGCTGACCACCACCTGGTCCCCAGGTGTGCCCAGATTCCCCTCAGGTGTGACCCCAGGTGTCCCCAGGTGTGTGCCCAGGTGACCCCAGGTGTGTCCCCAGGTGCGTCCCAGGTGTGCCCCCAGGTGACCCCAGGTGTGCCCCCAGGTGACCCCAGGTGTGTCCCCAGGTGTGCCCAGATTCCCCCCAGGTGACCCCAGGTGTGCCCCCAGGTGTGTCCCCAGGTGACCCCAGGTGTGTCCCCAGGTGTTCCCAGATGTGCCCCCCAGGTGTCCCCAGGTGACCCCAGGTGTGCCCCCAGGTGCGGTTGGTGAACGGCTCCTCCAGGTGCGTGGGCAGGGTGGAGGTGCTGCACAGGAACAGGTGGGGCTCGGTCTGCGACGACACCTGGGACATGGCGGACGCACAGGTGAGACCGGGGGGGGGGGCACCTGGGGACACACCTGGGACACACCTGGGGACACACCTGGGACACACCTGGGGACACCTGGGACACACCTGGGACAGGTGGGACACACCTGGGGATACATGGGACACACCTGGGACACACCTGGGACACACCTGGGGATAGGTGGGGGGTACCTGGGGACACCTGGGGATGTCTACAGGCACACCTGGGGGACAGGTGGGGACACACCTGGGCACGCCTAGGACATGGCAGATGCACAGGTGAGACCGGGGGGGGCACCTGGAACAGGTGGGGACAATGGGGACACACCTGGGGATGGGGGACACACCTGGGGACACACCTGGGGACAGGTGGGACACACCTGGGGACACCTGGGCTCACCTGGGACACACCTGGGGATACGTGGGCCACACCTGGACGCACCTGGGGACACACCTGGGACAGGTGGGGGCACCTGGGGACACCTGGGGATGTCCATAGGACACACCTGGGGGACACACCTGGGGATAGGGAAACACCTGGGACATGGTGGATGCACAGGTGAGACCTGGGACACACCTGGGACACACCTGGGGACACACCTGGGGATGGGGACACACCTGGGGCACACCTGGGGATAGGTGGGGCACACCTGGGACATGGCGGACGCACAGGTGAGCCCAGGGGGGACACACCTGGGACAGGTGGGGACAATGGGGGACACACCTGGGGATGGGGACACACCTGGGCTCACCTGGGCACACCTGGGGACACCTGAGACACACCTGGGGACACACCTGGGACACACCTGGGGACACCTGGGACACACCTGGACACACCTGGGACACACCTGGGACACACCTGGGGACACCTGGGACACACCTGAACACACCTGGGGACACCTGGGCCTACCTGGGACACACCTGGGGACACACCTGGGCTCACCTGTCCCCACCTGTCCCCCCCCCCCAGTCTCACCTGTCCCCTCCCCCCCTCAGGTGATTTGCCGCTCCCTGGGCTGCGGCTCCGCCCTGGCCGCCCCTGGCCACGCCCACTTCGGGGAAGGGGCGGGGGCCGATCTGGCTGGACGGGACGCACTGCACAGGTGAGGAGCTCACCTTGGCCAGGTGCGCCCTGCACACCTGGGGACAGCACGACTGCGGGCACGGCGAGGACGCCGGCGCCGTGTGCTCAGGTGAGACCGGGGGGGGACAGGTGAGGGACAGGTGAGGGCACAGGTGAGGGGACAGGGGGACAGGTGAGGGGGACAGGTGAGCACTGGGACAGGTGAGGGGACAGGTGAGCACTGGGGGACAGGTGAGGGAGGGGACAGGTGAGCACTGGGACAGGTGAGGGGACAGGGGGACAGGTGAGGGGACAGGTGAGGGGACAGGTGAGGGGACAGGTGAGACTGGGGACAGGTGAGACTCAGGTGAGACGGGACAGGTGAGGGGACAGCTCAGGTGTGCTCAGGTGAGACCGGGGGGACAGGTGAGGGACAGGTGAGGGGAGAGCTCAGGTGTGCTCAGGTGAACATCAGGACAGGTGAGGGGACAGCTCAGGTGTGCTCAGGTGAGACCGGGGACAGGTGAGACTCAGGTGAGCACGGGGACAGGTGAGGGGACAGCTCAGGTGTGCTCAGGTGAGACCGGGGACAGGTGAGGGGACAGGTGAGACTCAGGTGAGCACCGGGATAGGTGAGGGGACAGGTGAGACAGGGCACAGGTGAGGGGACAGGTGAGGGACAGGTGAGCACTGGGACAGGTGAGGGGACAGGTGAGACTCAGGTGAGACCGGGGACAGGTGAGGGACAGGTGAGGGACAGGGGGACAGGTGAGCACCGGGACAGGTGAGACAGGGGACAGGTGAGGGGTTGGTGGGTCAGGTGAGGGGCACAGGTGAGGTTCAGGTGGGTCCAGGTGGGACCTCAGGTGAGCTCAGGTGGGACAGGTGAGCACTGGGACAGGTGAGACAGGGGCACAGGTGAGGGGACAGGTGAGACTCAGGTGAGCACTGGGACAGGTGAGAACAGGGGGACAGGTGAGGGGACAGCTCAGGTGAGGGGTTGGTGGGGCAGGTGAGCACAGGTGAGGGACAGGTGAGCACTGGGACAGGTGTGAGACCAGTGGGACAGGTGAGGGGACAGCTCAGGTGAGCACTAGGACAGGTGAGGGGACAGGTGTGAGACCAGTGGGGACAGGTGAGGGACAGGTGAGACTCAGGTGAGACAGGGGCACAGGTGAGGGGTTAGTGGGGCAGGTGAGCTCAGGTGAGCACAGGGACAGGTGAGGTTCAGGTGGGTCCAGGTGGGACTCAGGTGAGCTCAGGTGGGACAGGTGAGACTCAGGTGAGCACTGGGACAGGTGAGAGACCAGTGGGACAGGTGAGGGGACAGCTCAGGTGTGCTCAGGTGAGCATCAGGACAGGTGAGGGGGACAGGTGAGAACAGGGGGGGACTCAGGTGAGAACAAGGGGGGACAGGTGAGACAGGTAAAGAGGAGGGGACAGGTGAGGGACAGGTGAGCTCAGGTGAGCACTGGGGACAGGTGAGGACAGGTAAGGGCAGGTGAGGAAGGGGGGGAGGTAGAACAGGTGGGGGCACAGGTGGGCTCAGGTGGGGCAGGTGAGCACTTGGTGTGCCCAGGTGAGCTCAGGTAACCCAGGTGTGCTCAGGTGTAGTTGGGGTGAGGTGCCCTCAGGTGCCCCCAGGTGTGCCCAGGTGCCCTCAGGTGTGCCCAGGTGTGCCCAGGTGCGCCCAGGTGCCCCAGGTGCCCCCAGGCGCCCCCACCTGTCCCCATCTCCCCCCCCCAGGTGCGGATCCGCCCCAGGTGCGGCTGCGGGGGGCGGGGCCGGGCCCTGCTCGGGGCAGGTGCAGGTGCTGCTGAACCGCACCTGGCTGCAGGTGTGCGGCCTCACCTGGGGGCTGCCCGAGGCGCAGGTGCTGTGCCGGCAGCTGGGCTGCGGCCCCGCCCTCAGCGCACCTGCGGGGCCTCACCTGGCGGCCCCCGAGCCTCACCTGGCGGCCCCCGAGCCTCACCTGGCGGCCCCCGAGCCTCACCTGGCCGAGCAGGGGCGGCCTCACCTGGCCGAGCTCACCTGCCGGGGCTCGGAGCAGCTGCTGCTCGAGTGCCCGCGGCTCCGCCCCGGTACCTGCGGCACAGGTGCGGTGGCCAACGTGGCCTGCGAGGAGCCGCCAGGTGAGCGGGAGCTGGGGGGCACCTGTATCTCACCTGTATCTCACCTGTATCTTACCTGTATCTCACCTGTCTGTATCTCACCTGTATCTCACCTGTATCTCACCTGTATCTCACCTGTATCTCACCTGTCTGTATCTCACCTGTATCTCACCTGTATCTCACCTGTATCTCACCTGTATCTCACCTGTCTGTATCTCACCTGTATCTCACCTGTGTCTCACCTGTATCTCACCTGTATCTCACCTGTATCTCACCTGTGTCTCACCTGTATCTCACCTGTCTGTTCCTCACCTGTATCTCACCTGTATCTCACCTGTCTGTCCCTCACCTGTCCCTCACCTGTCCCTCCCTCACCTGTCTCTCACCTGTGTCCCTTACCTGTCCATATCTCACCCATATCTCACCTGTCCTCACCTGTCCTGTCCATCCCTCACCTGTCCCACCACTCTCACCTGTCTGTATCTCACCTGTCCATCCCTCACCTGTCCTCACCTGTCTGTATCTCACCTGTATTTCACCTGTCCCTCTCACCTGCCCTCACCTGTCCTGCCCATACTTCACCTGTCCCACCACTCTCACCTGTCCATCCCTCACCTGTCCCTCACCTGTGTCCCTTACCTGTCTCTCTCTCACCTGTCTCTCACCTGTCCATGTCTCACCTGTATCTCACCTGTGTCTGTCCTACCTCTCTGTGTCTCACCTGTCCATATCTCACCTCTCACCTGTCTCACCTGTCCCTCACTGTCCATAACTCACCTGTGTCACCTGTGTCTATGTCTCACCTGTCTCTCCCTCTCTCACCTGTCTCTCACCTGTCCATGTCTCCCCTGTCCCTCACCTGTGATCTCCTGTCTCACCTGTCCTGTCCATCCCTCACCTGTCCCACCGCTCTCACCTTTCCCCTCACCCTCACCTGTCCGTCTCTCACCTGTCCCTCACCTGTCCCTCACCTGTGTCACCTGTGTCCCTTACCTGTCCATATCTCACCCGTGTCACCTGTGTCTGTCCCATCTCTCTGTGTCTCACCTGTCCCTCAGTGTCCATAACTCACCTGTATCTCACCTGTGTCTGTCTCTCACCTGTCCCTCACCTGTATCTCACCTGTCTCTCTCTCTCTCACCTGTCCATCTCTCACCTGTCTCTCTCTTTCTCACCTGCCCCTCACCTGTGATCTCCTGTCTCACCTGTCCTGTCCATCTCTCACCTGTCCCTCACCTGTCCCTCACCTGTATCTCACCTGTGTGTCTCTCACCTGTCCATGTCTCACCTGTATCTCACCTGTCTCTCTCTCTCACCTGTCCCTCACCTGTCTCTCTCTCCTGTATCCTACCTGTGTGTCACCTGTCTCGCCTGTTGGTCTCACCTGTGTTTCTCTCACCTGTCTCACCTGTATCTCACCTGTGTCTGTCCCACCTCTCTGTGTCTCACCTGTCCATATCTCACCTGTGTCTCACCTGTCTCACCTGTCCCTCACTGTCCATAACTCACCTGTCTCTCTCTCTCTCACCTGTCCATGTCTCACCTGTATCTCACCTGTCCATGTCTCCCCTGTCCCTCACCTGTCTCTCTCACCTGTATCCTACCTGTGCGTCACCTGTCTCACCTGTTGGTCTCACCTGTGTTTCTCTCACCTGTCTCTCACCTGTTTCTCTCTCACCTGTCCCTCACCTGTGTCTGTCCCACCTCTCTGTGTCTCACCTGTCCATATCTCACCTGTGTCTCACCTGTCCCTCAGTGTCCATATCTCACATGTGTCTCACCTGTATCTCACCTGTCTGTCTCTCACCTGTCCATATCTCACCTGTCTCTCACCTGTTTCACCTGTGTGTCTCACCTGTCCATGTCTCACCTCTCACCTGTCTCACCTGTCCTTATCCTGTCTCACCTGTCCCTCACTGTCCATAACTCACCTGTGTCACCTGTGTCTATGTCTCACCTGTCTCCCTCTCTCACCTGTCCATATCTCACCTGTCCATGTCTCCCCTGTCTCTCACCTGTCTCTCTCACCTGTATCCTACCTGTGCGTCACCTGTCTCACCTGTTGGTCTCACTTGTGTTTCTCTCACCTGTCCATGTCTCACCTGTTCATCTCTCCCCTGTCCCTCACCTGTGATCTCCTGTCCCACCTGTCCTGTCCATCCCTCACCTGTCCCACCGCTCTCACTTTTCCCCTCACCCTCACCTGTCCGTCTCTCACCTGTCCCTCACCTGTGTCCCTTACCTGTCCATGTCTCACCTGTATCCTACCTGTGCGTCACCTGTGTCACCTGTTGGTCTCACCTGTTTCTCTCTCACCTGTCTCACCTGTGTCTGTCCCACCTCTCTGTGTCTCACCTGTCCATATCTCACCTCTCACCTGTCCCTCAGTGTCCATAACTCACCTGTGTCTCACCTGTGTCTCTCACCTGTCTCTCATCCATATCTCACCTATTTCACCTGTCTCACCTGTCTCTCACCTTTCTCTCACCTGTCTCTCTCTCTCTCTCTCTCACCTGTGCATATCTCACCTCTCTCTCTCTCACCTGTGTCTCACCTGTTCATATTTCACCTGTCTCACCTGTCTCTCACCTGTGTCTCACCTGTCCATATCTCACATGTGTCTCACCTGACTCTCACCCATCTCACCTGTCCATATCTCACCTGTATCTCACCTGTCCATGTCTCACCTCTCTCTCTCTCACCTGTGTCTCACCTGTGTCTCACCTGTTCATATTTCACCTGTCTCACCTATCTCTCACTTGTCTCACCTGTCCATATCTCACCTGCCCCTCACCTGTCCATGTCTCACCTGTCTCTGTCTCTCTCTTTCTCACCTGTCTCTCACCTGTCTCTCACTTGTCTCACCTGTCCCTCACCTGTCCCTCACCTGTCTCACCTGTCCCTCTCTCTCTCTCATCTGTCCATCTCTCACCTGTCTCTCTCTCTCTCTCCCCTGTCTCTCACCTGTTCATATCTCACCTGTCCATCTCTCACCTGTCCATCTCTCACCTGTCTCTCACCTGTCCATCTCTCACCTGTCCCTCACCTGTGTCTCTCACCTGTCCCTCACCTGTCCATATCTCACCTGTCCATCCCTCACCTGCCCTCACCTGTCCATGTCTCACCTGTGTCTCACCTGTGTCTCCTACCTTTCTCTCTCACCTGTGTCCTACCTGTATCTCACCTGTCTCACCTGTGTCTGTCCCACCTCTCTGTGTCTCACCTGTCCTTATCCTGTCTCACCTGTCCCTCAGTGTCCATAACTCACCTGTGTCTCACCTGTGTCTGTCTCTCACCTGTCTCTCACCTGTATCTCACCTGTCTCTCTCTTTCTCACCTGCCCCTCACCTGTGATCTCCTGTCTCACCTGTCCTGTTCATCTCTCACCTGTCCCTCACCTGTATCTCACCTGTCTCACCTGTGTGTATCACCTGTATCTCACCTGTCTCTCTCTCTCTCACCTTTCCCTCACCTGTCTCTCTCACCTGTATCCTACCTGTGCGTCACCTGTCTCACCTGTTGGTCTCACCTGTGTTTCTCTCACCTGTCTCACCTGTATCTCACCTGTGTCTGTCCCACCTCTCTGTGTCTCACCTGTCCATATCTCACCTGTCCTTATCCTGTCTCACCTGTCCCTCAGTGTCCATCTCTCACCTGTATCTCACCTGTCTCTCACCTATCCCTCACCTGTCTACCTGTCTCTCTCACCTGTCCATATCTCACCTGTCTCTCACCTGTTTCTCTCTCACCTGTTTCACCTGTGTGTCTCACCTGTCCATGTCTCACCTCTCACCTGTCCTTATCCTGTCTCACCTGTCCCTCACTGTCCATATCTCACCTGTATCTCACCTGTCCATCTCTCACCTGTGTGTCTCTCACCTGTCTCTCATCCATATTTCACCTGTCTCACCTGTCTCTCTTTCTCTCTCTCACCTGTGCATGTCTCACCTGTCTCACCTGTCCATATCTCACCTCTCTCTCTCTCACCTGTGTTTCACCTGTTCATATTTCACCTGTCTCTCACCTGTCTCTCACTTGTCTCACCTGTCCATCTCTCACCTGCCTCACCTGTTTCTCTCTCACCTGTCTCACCTGTGTCTGTCCCACCTCTCTGTGTCTCACCTGTCCATATCTCACCTCTCACCTGTCTCACCTGTCCCTCAGTGTCCATATCTCACATGTGTCTCACCTGTATCTCACCTGTCCATATCTCACCTGTCTCTCACCTGTTTCACCTGTGTGTCTCACCTGTCCATATCTCACCTCTCACCCGTCTCACCTGTCCTTATCCTGTCTCACCTGTCCCTCACTGTCCATAACTCACCTGTGTCACCTGTGTCTATGTCTCACCTGTCTCCCTCTCTCACCTGTCCATATCTCACCTGTCCATGTCTCCCCTGTCTCTCACCTGTCTCTCTCTCTCTCACCTGTCCCTCACCTGTGATCTCCTGTCTCACCTGTCCTGTCCATCCCTCACCTGTCCCACCGCTCTCACCTTTCCCCTCACCCTCACCTGTCCGTCTCTCACCTGTCTCTCACCTGTGTCCCTTACCTGTCCATATCTCACCTGTCTCACCTGTGTCTGTCCCATCTCTCTGTCTCTCACCTGTCCCTCACCTGTCCATCTCTCACCTGTCTCTCACCTGTCCATGTCTCACCTGTGTCTCCTACCTTTCTCTCTCACCTGTGTCCTACCTGTGTGTCACCTGTCTCACCTGTGTCTGTCCCACCTCTCTGTGTCTCACCTGTCCATATCTCACCTGTCTCACCTGTCCCTCAGTGTCCATAACTCACCTGTATCTCACCTGTGTCTGTCTCTCACCTGTCTCTCATCCATATCTCACCTATTTCACCTGTCTCACCTGTCTCTCTTTCTCTCTCTCACCTGTCCATATCTCACCTCTCTCTCTCTCACCTGTGTCTCACCTGTTCATATTTCACCTGTGTCTCACCTGTCTCTCACTTGTCTCACCTGTCCATCTCTCACCTGCCTCACCTGTTTCTCTCTCACCTGTCTCACCTGTCTGTCCCACCTCTCTGTGTCTCACCTGTCCATGTCTCACCTCTCACCTGTCTCACCTGTCCTTATCCTGTCTCACCTCTATCTCACCTGTCTCACCTGTGTCTGTCTCTCACCTGTCGCTCATCCATATCTCACCTGTCTCACCTGTCTCTGTCTCTCTCACCTGTCCATGTCTCTCACCTGTCTCTCACCTGTCCATCTCTCACCTGTCTCACCTGTCTCTCACCTGTCTCTCCATCTCACCTGTCCATCTCTCACCTGTCCATCTCTCACCTGTCCATATCTCACCTGTCTCACTTGTCTCTCTCTCTCTCTCACCTGTCCATCTCTCCCCTGTCTCTCTCTCTCCCCTGTCTCTCACCTGTCTCACCTGTCCATCTCTCCCCTGTCTCTCTCTCTCCCCTGTCTCTCACCTGTCTCACCTGTCTCTCTCTCTCTCACCTGTCTCTGTCTCACCTGTGCAGCCCCGCCCGATTCCTGTTCTCTGCTGGGGGCGCTGCTGGGGGTGGGGGCCGGGCTCTGCGGGGCCCTGCTGGGCCTTTACCTGAGCGCCAGGTGCGCCAGGTGCGCCAGGTGTGCCCGCCCCCAATGGGCACCGACACGGCCAGGTACGGACCCCAAAACCTCCCCAGAAACACCAAAAACACCAAAATACACCCAAAATCCACCCAAAATCCCTAAAATCCTCCCCAAAACACCAAAATCCACCCAAAAATCCACAAAATCCTCCCCAAAATCCCAAAACTCTCCCCAGAAACACCAAAAACACCAAAATACACCCAAAAACACCAAAAACACCAAAAACCTCCCCAGAAACACCAAAAACACCAAAATGCACCCAAAATGCACCCAAAATCCTCCCTCAAATCCCCAAAACCCCAAAATCCTCCCCAAAACCCTCCCCAGAAACACCAAAAACACCAAAATGCACCCAAAAACACCAAAAACACCAAAATGCACCCAAAACCACCCAAACCTCCCCAAAAACCCCCAAAACCCCAAAATCCTCCCCCAAAACCTCCCCAGAAACACCAAAAACACCAAAATGCACCCAAAAACACCAAAAACCTCCCCAAAAACACCAAAATCCACCCAAAAACCCCCGAAAACCCCAAATCCCCAAAATCCTCCCCCAAAATCCCCAAAATCAACCCAAAATCCCCCAAATCCACCCAAAATCCTCCCCAAAATCCACCCAAAAACCCCAAAACCCCAAAATCCCCAAAATCCACCCAGAAACCCCAAAACCCCAAAATCCACCCAAAATCCTCCCCAAAATTCCCCCAAATCCTCCCTCAAATCCCCAAAACCCCAAAACCCTCCCAAAAATCCCCAAAATCCCCAAAATCCTCCCCAAAATCCACCCAAAAATTCCAAAAAACCCCAAATCCCCAAAACCCCAAAATCCACCCCAAAAACCCCAAAATCCTCCCCAAAATGCCCCAAATCCACCCAAAACCCCTGAAATCCTCAAAATCCGCCCCAAAACCCTCCCCCAAAACACCAAAAACCCCAAAATCCTCCCCAAAGACCCCCAAAATCCCCAAAATCCACCAAAAACCCCCAAAATCCTCCACAAAATTCCCCAGGACCCCCCCCCAAGGACCCCCAAATTTCCCCCAAATTCCCCAAATCTCCCCAAAATCCCCCCCAAAATCCCCCAAATCCCCCCCGGGACCCCCCAAAATCCCCAAATCCCCCCCAAAACCCCTCAGGGACCCCCAAATTTCCCCCAAATTCCCCAAGATCCCCCCCTTGGGACCCCCAAGTTCCCCAAATCCCCCCCAAAATGCCCCCCAAAATTCTCCCCAAATTCCCCAGGACCCTCCCAGGACCCCCAAAACCCCTCAGGACCCCCCCAAATCCCCCCCAAATTCTCCCCAAATTTCCCCCAAATTCCCCAAATCCCCCCGGGGCCCCCCAAGTTCCCCAAATCCCCCCCAAATTCCCCAAATCCCCCCCCAAAATCCTCCCCAAAACCCCTCAGGACCCCCCCAAATTTCCCCCAAAATCCCCCCCGGGACCCCCCAAAAACCCCCGGGGGATTTGGGGTGCGGGGGGGGGGGAAATTTGGGGGGGTCCCGGGGGGGATTTTGGGGAATTTTGGGGGAATTTTGGGGAATTTTGGGGGGGATTTTGGGGAGATTTTGGGGAATTTGGGGGGATTTTGGGGGAATTTTGAGGGGGATTTTGGGGGGGATTTTGGGGGGAATTTGGGGGAGATTTTGGGGGGGAATTTTGGGGGGGATTTGGGGGAGATTTTGGGGGAGATTTGGGGGAATTTTGAGGGGGATTTGGGGAATTTTGGGGAAGATTTTGGGGGGAATTTTGGGGGAGATTTTGGGGGAATTTGGGGAATTTGGGGGAATTTTGGGGAATTTTGAGGGAGATTTTGGGGGGGATTTTGGGGGGGATATTGGGGAATTTGGGGGGATTTGGGGGAGATTTTGGGGATTTTGGGGGGATTTTGGGGAATTTGGGGGGAATTTTGGGGAATTTTGAGGGAGATTTTGGGGGGATTTTGAGGGGGATTTTGGGGAATTTTGAGGGGGAATTTGGGGGAATTTTGGGGGGATTTGGGGGAGATTTTGGGGAATTTGGGGGAGATTTTGGGGAATTTGGGGGAATTTTGAGGGGGATTTTGGGGGGGATTTTGGGGGAATTTTGGGGAATTTGGGGAATTTTGAGGGGGATTTGGGGGGAATTTTGGGGGGGAATTGGGGAATTTGAGGGGGATTTTGGGGGAGATTTTGGGGGGGGGATTTTGGGGGGGGATTTGGGGGGAATTTTGGGGAATTTTGGGGAGATTTTGGGGGGAATTTTGAGGGGGAATTTGGGGGGAATTTTGGGGGGGATTTTGCGGGATTTGGGGGAATTTTGAGGGGGATTTTGGGGGAATTTGGGGGAATTTGGGGGAGATTTTGGGGGGATTTGGGGGAGATTTTGGGGGGATTTGGGGGAATTTGGGGGGAATTTTGGGGAATTTGGGGGAGATTTTGGGGGGGATTTTGGGGGAGATTTTGGGGAATTTGGGGGAGATTTTGGGGAATTTGGGGGAGATTTTGGGGGGGATTTGGGGGAATTTGGGGGGAATTTTGGGGAATTTGGGGGAGATTTTGAGGGGGATTTTGGGGGAATTTTGGGGAATTTGGGGGAATTTTGGGGGAGATTTTGGGGGAATTTTGGGGAATTTTGAGGGGGATTTTGGGGAATTTGGGGGAATTTTGGGGGGAATTTTGGGGGGGATTTGGGGGAGATTTTGGGGAATTTGGGGGAATTTTGAGGGGGATTTTGGGGAATTTTGGGGAAGATTTTGGGGGGAGATTTTGGGGGGATTTTGGGGGGGATTTGGGGGAGATTTTGAGGGAGATTTTGGGGGGATTTGGGGGAGATTTTGGGGAATTTTGGGGGAATTTTGGGGAATTTTGAGGGAGATTTTGGGGGGATTTTGGGGGGGAATTTTGGGGGGGATATTGGGGAATTTGGGGGAGATTTTGGGGGGGATTTTGGGGAATTTTGGGGGGGATTTTGGGGGGGAATTTTGGGGGGGAATTGGGGAATTTGGGGGAGATTTTGGGGGAGATTTTGCGGGATTTGGGGGAATTTTGGGGGAGATTTTGGGGGAATTTGGGGGAGATTTTGGGGGGGATTTTGGGGGGATTTTGGGGAATTTGGGGGAATTTGGGGGAGATTTAGGGGAGATTTTGGGGGAGATTTTGAGGGAGATTTTGGGGAATTTGGAGGAATTTTGAGGGGGATTTTGGGGGAGATTTTGGGGGGGATTTTGGGGAATTTGGGGGAATTTTGAGGGGGATTTTGGGGGAATTTTGAGGAAGATTTTGGGGGGGATTTTGGGGGGAATTTTGGGGGGAATTTGGGGGAGATTTTGGGGAATTTGGGGGGAATTTTGGGGGGGATTTTGGGGGGAATTTTGGGGAAGATTTTGGGGGGAATTTTGAGGGGGATTTTGGGGGGAATTTGGGGGAGATTTTGGGGGGAATTTTGGGGGAATTTTGGGGAATTTGGGGGTCCCTGGTGGGGTTCCTGAGGGGTTTTGGGGTAGAATTTGGGGAATTTTGGGGGGGGATTTGGGAATTTTGGGGATTTTGGGGATTTTGGGGAATTTTGGGGGTTCCCAATTTCCCCCCCTGAGGCCGCCCCTCCCCTCCCCCCCCAGGGGAGCCCCTGCTGCCCCCGGAGGCCCCGGAACAGCCGAGAACGGACAGAGAGACCCGGGGGGACCAGTACGGACCAGTATAGACCAGTACGGACCAGTATAGACCAGTATGGACCAGTATGGACCAGTACGGACCAGTATGGACCAGTATGGAGCAGTATGAACCAGTATGGACCAGTATAGACCAGTATGGACCAGTATGGACCAGTATGGACCAGTATAGACCAGTATAGACCAGTATAGACCAGTATGGACCAGTATGGACCAGTATAGACCAGTGTAAACTCAATAAAACCAGTATAAACCACTATAAACTCAATAAAACCAGTACGGACCATTATAAACCAGTACGGACCAGTATAGACCAGTATAGACCAGTACGGACCAGTACGGACCAGTGTAAACTCAATAAAACCAGTATAAACCAGTACAAACCAGTATGGACCAGTATGGACCAGTATAAACTCAATAAAACCAGTATAAACCAGTACGGACCAGTATAAACCAGTATGGACCAGTATAAACAAAATAAAACCAATATGGACCAGTATAGACCAGTATGGAGCAGTACAAACCAGTATAGACCAGTAAAAACCAGTATGGACCAGTATGAACCAGTATGGACCAGTATAGACCAGTATAAACTCAATAAAACCCCGTAAAAAACCAGTATAAACCAGTATAGACCAGTAAAAACCAGCATGGACCAGTGTAAACCAGTACAGACCAGTATAAACCAGTAAAAACTCAATAAAACCAGTATAAACCAATATAAACCAGTATGGACCAGTACAAACCAGTACGGACCAGTATAAACCAGTACAGACCAGTATAAACCAGTATGGACTGGTACAGACCGGTATAGACCAGTATGGACCAATAGAAACTCAATAAAACCAGTATAAACCAGTATAAACCAGTACAGACCAGTATAAACCAGTATGGACCAATAAAAACTCAATAAAACCAGTATAAACCAGTACGGACCACCGCCGTGACGTCACACCCACCACAATGATGTCACACTCACCACGATGACGTCACACCCGACACCATCTCCCTGCCCCCATCACAGCCGGCACCGTGACATCACAGGGGGCGTCACCAGGTGACGTCACACGTGTCACCTCAGGTGAGGGTGGCACCCAAATTTTGGGGTGTCCTGTGTCACCTGTGTCCCCTCAGGTGGGGTGACACCCAAATTTTGGGGTCCCTGTGTCCCCTCAGGTGAGGGTGGCACCGAAATTTTGGGGTGTCACCTGTGTCACCTGTGTCCCCTCAGGTGGGGGCGGCACTGAAATTTTGGGGGTGTCACCTGTGTCCCCTCAGGTGAGGGCGGCACCCAAATTTTGGGGTCCCTGTGTCACCTGTGTCCCCTCAGGTGAGGGCGGCACCCAAATTTTGGGGGTGTCACCTGTGTCCCCTCAGGTGAGGGTGGCACTGAAATTTTGGGGTGTCACCTGTGTCCCCTCAGGTGAGGGCGGCACCCAAATTCTGCTCTGTGCCCCCGGGCAAGGACAGGGGTGGCACCCGAATTCCGGGGTGCCTGTGACACCTGTGTCCCCTCAGGTGAGGGTGGCACCCACATTCCGGTGTCCCCTTGGGTGTCCCGCCCATCCCGGTGTCCCTGGGTGTCCCCTCGGGTGTCACCTCCATTCTGGTGTCCCCCCCATCCCGGTGTCCCCTTGGGTGTCACCCACATTCCGGTGTCCCTTGGGTGTCACCCCCATTCTGATGTCCCTGGGGCTCAGGTGTCACCCCCATTCCGGTGTCCCCTCAGGTGTCCCCCCCCATCCCGGTGTCCCCTCAGGTGCGGGTGTCCCCCCCATTCCAGTGTCCCGTCAGGTGTCCCCCTCACTCCGGTGTCACCCTCATTCTGGTGTCCCCTTGGGTGCCACCCCCATTCCCGTGTCCCCTAAGGTGTCCCCCCCCCCCATTAAAGTGTCCCTGGGTGTCACCCACATTCTGGTGTCCCTAGGGTGCGGGTGTCACCCTCGTTCCGATGTCCCTTGGGTGTCACCCCCATCCCGGTGTCCCTGGGTGTCACCCACATTCTGGTGTCCCTTGGGGTGAGGGTGTCACCCCCATCCCGGTGTCCCCTTGGGTGCCACCCACATTCCAGTGTCCCCTCAGGTGCGGGTGTCCCGCCCATTCCGGTGTCCCTCGGGTGTCCCCCCCATTCCAGTGTCACCCCCATTCTGGTGTCCCCTCAGGTGTCCCCCTCACTCTGGTGTCCCCTTGGGTGTCACCCCCCATTCTGGTGTCACCCCCATCCCGGTGTCCCCTGGGGCGCGGGTGTCCCCCCCCATTCCGCTGTCACCCCCCATTCCAGTGTCCCCTGGGTGTCACCCCCATCCCGGTGTCACCCTCATTCTGGTGTCCCCTGGGTGTCCCCCCCATTCCGGTGTCCCTGGGGCTCGGGTGTCACCCACATCGCGGTGTCCCTGGGTGTCACCCACACTCCAGTGTCACCCCCCATTCTGGTGTCCCTCGGGTGTCACTCCCTCATTCCGGTGTCCCCGGGGTGCTGGTGTCACCCCCCATCCCGGTGTCCCCTCGGGTGTCCCGCCCATCCCGGTGTCCCCCCCCCATCCCGCTGTCCCCATCCCGCTGTCCCCTGGGTGTCCCCAACCCCTCCGGGTCCCCTCGGGCGGGGCCGGAGCCGCTGGAGCCGAACGGAGCCCGGGGGGGGGGAGGGGGAGGGGGCGGGGCGGGACAGCCCCGGGGGGAGGGGCGCGGTGCCACCGACGGTGACAGTGACGGTGACAGTGACGGGGCCACTCTCGGGGCCACTCTCGGGGGCCATCGGTGCCACTCTCGGTGCCACTTTCGGTGCCACTCGGGTGTCACTCGGGTGCCACTCAGGTGCCACTCTCAGTGCCACTCTCAGGTGTCACTCGGTGCCACTCAGGTGTCACTCGGGTGTCACTCAGGTGCCACTCGGTGCCACTCAGGTGCCACTCTCGGGGCCATTGGTGCCACTCAGGTGTCACTCAGGTGCCACTCTCGGGTGTCACTCAGGTGCCACTCTCGGGGCCATTGGTGCCACTCAGGTGTCACTGACGGTGCCACTCAGGTGCCACTCTCAGGTGTCACTCAGGTGCCACTCAGGTGTCACTGACGGTGCCACTCAGGTGCCACTCAGGTGCCACTCAGGTGTCACTCTCAGGTGTCACTCTCGGGTGTCACTCAGGTGTCACTCAGGTGCCACTCAGGTGTCACTCTCTCAGTGCCACTCTCAGGTGTCACTCAGGTGTCACTGACGCTGTCACACGGCCGGGACTCGGCAGCTCAGGTGAGTGACAGGTGAGGGACACGGTGAGGGCGGCGGGGGGAGGTTCGGAACAGCCCGGGGTGGGGCAGGGGGCACAAAAACCCCAAAACCCCCCAGGCTGGAGCCCCAAAATCCCCCTCAGGGTGGGGAGGGGGCACAAAAAACCCCAAAACCCCCCAAGATGGAGCCCCAAATCCCCAAATCCAGGGTGGGCACGGGGCACAAAAACCCCAAAAGCCCCCAGGGTGGAGCCCCAAAATCCCCAAATCCAGGGTGGGGAAGGGGGCACAAAAAAATCCCAAAACCCCCCAGGGTGGAACCCCAAAATCCCCAAATCCAGGGTGGGCAGGGGGCACAAAAACCCCAAAACCCCCCAGGGTGGAGCCCCAAAATCCCCAAATCCAGGGTGGGGAAGGGGGCACAAAAACCCCAAAACCCCCCAAGGTGGCCCCAAAATCCCCCAAATCCAGGGTGGGGAAGGGGCACAAAAACCCCAAAACCCCCCAAGGTGGAGCCCCAAAATCCCCAAATCCAGGGTGGGCAGGGGGCTTCGAACCCCCCCAGGATGGGGAGGGGGCTCAAAATCCCCCCATTTTGGGTCCCCAAAACCCCTCAGGGTGGGCAGGGGGCTCCAAACCCCCCCATTTTGGGTCCCCACAACCCCCTCAGGGTGGGCAGGGGGCTCCAAACCCCCCAGGATGGCACCAAAATCCCAAAATCCCCCAAGGTGGAGCCCCAAAATCCCATCCAGGGTGGGGCAGGGGGCTCCAAACCCCCCCCAGTTTGGGTCGGGGGCTCCAAACCCCCCCCAGTTTGGGTCCCCAAAAATCCCCCAGTTTGGGTCGGGGGTCTCCAAACCCCCCCCAGTTTGGGTCGGGGTCTCCAAACCCCCCCCAGTTTGGGTCCCCAAACCCCCCCAGTTTGGGTCGGGGTCTCCAAACCCCCCCAGTTTGGGTCCCCAAACCCCCCCAGTTTGGGTCCCCAAACCCCCCCAGTTTGGGTCGGGGTCTCCAAACCCCCCAGTTTGGGTCCCCAAACCCCCCCAGGATGGGATCCGGGGACCCCCGACCCTTTCCCCCCCCTCCCCAAAATAAAAAAGGACCCGGAGATTTTTGGGGGGGGTCGGGAGGGGTCGGGGGTGGCGGGGCTGATGCGGATTTTGGGGAGGGGTCTCTGGGGGTCTCTGCTGCTGCTGCTGCTCCAGAGCCGTGATGGACACGGGGGACAACGGGGGACAGAGGAGCCCCCCGGGGATGGCACAGGTGAGGGGGGGACCCCCCAGGGTGAATGAGGGGACCCCCCAGATCAATGAGGGGACCCCCAGGTGAGGGAGGGACCCCCGGGGACCCCCAGATCAATGAGGGGACCCCAAGGTGAATGAGGGGACCCCCAGGTAAATGAGGGGACCCCCAGATCAATGAGGGGACCCCAGGTGAGGGTGAGGGACCCCCGGGGACCCCAAGGTGAGGGGAGGGAACCCAGGGGACCCCCAGGTGAATGAGGGGACCCCGGGGACCCCCCAGATCAATGAGGGGACCCCGGGGACCCCCAGGTGAATGAGGGACCCCCAGGTCAATGAGGGGACCCAGGGGACCCCCAGATCAATGAGGGGACCCCCGATCAATGAGGGGACCCCAGGGGACCCCCAGGTAAATGAGGGACCCCAGGTTTATGAGGGGACCCCCAGGGGACCCCCAGATCAATGAGGGGACCCCCCGATCAATGAAGGGGACCCCAGGGGACCCCCCGATCAATGAGGGGACCCCCAGGTCAATGAGGGGACCCCAAGGTGAGGGAGGGGAGGAGTCGGGGGAGGCTTTGGGGGGGCTCAGGTGACTTTGGGGGGGGGTCCCGGGGGGTGGGGGAGGGGTCCCAGCCCCCGCCCATCCCCTCCCCCCCCCCCCCAGTATTTGGCTCGGGACCCCCGGAGCCCCCAGGGGTGGCCCCCGGGTGGAATTGGGACACGGGGCGGGGACAGCGACAGCGACAGCGACAGGGACAGGGACAGCGACACAATGGGGACAGGGAGGGGACAGCGACAGGGACAGGGACACAATGGGGGACAGCGACAGCGACAGCGACAGGGACACAGCGGGGACAGGGAGGGGACAGTGACAGGACAGCGACAGGGACAGGGACACGGGGCGGGGACAGCGACAGCGACAGCGGACAGCGACAGCGACACAATGGGGACAGGGAGGGGACAGCGACAGGGACAGGGACAGTGGCCCCTCCCCCCACCGTGGGAACGGACACATCCCCTCCCCCCATCCCCCCCCCCCATGCCCAGATTTTGGGACCTCCTGGACATCCCGGGGACCCCCCCCAAGATTTTGGGACCCACCCAAAAACCTGGGACCCCCCCCCCCCCCCCTTAATCTGGGACCTCCCAAACACCTGGGACCCCCCCCAAACACCTGGGAACCCCCAAAAAAAACCTGGGACCCCCCCCAAAAAAACCTGGGACCCCCCCCCAAACCTGAGACCCCCCCCCAAACACCTGAGACCTCCCAAACTTTGGGGGACCCCCCAGAACCTGGGACCCCCCCCCTTAATCTGGGACCCTCCCAAAACCTGGGACCCCCCCCCCAAATACCTGAGCACCCCCAATACCTGGGACGCCCCCAAAATTTGGGGACCCCCCCAAAACCTGGGACCCCCCTCAAAGACCCGGGACCCCCTCAAAGACCCGGGACCCCCCAATACCTGGGCCCCCCCAAAACCTGGGATCCCCCAAATTTTTTGGGGCCCCCCCCAAACACCTGGGCCCCCCAAATCTGGGATCCCCCCATAATTTTGGGCGCACCCAAATTTTGGGACCCTCTGGACAACTCCGAATTCCCGGGGACACTCGGGGTCCCCCGGAACCCCCCTGGATTTTGGGACCCCCCCGGATTTTGGGACCCCCCCCAGATTTTTGGAATTTTGGGGGATTTTTTTGGATTTTTTGGGAATTTTTGGAATTTTGGGATCCCCCAAATTCCCCCCCCCTTGCCCCCCAGGCTCAGCACCGGCGGGACCTGGAGGCGGAGCTTCGTGACCTCAGCAGCCAGGTGGGCGGGGCTTGTAGAGGGGGCGGGGTTAGCACCTGTCAGTCACACCCTGGCCCCGCCTCTCACTGAGCAGGGGGCGGGGCCTGCTGCTGTCAATCACCCCCTGCCCAATCAGGTGGCGGCGCTGGGGCGGAGCCTGGCGGCTGAGCGTGGGCGGAGCCTGATGGAGGGCGGGGCCCTGCGGGCGCTGGAGATCGCGGTGGGGCGGAGCCAAGGCGCGGGTGGGCGGAGCCTGCCGGGCCCTGGACCGGGCCAAGGAGCGGCTGCGCCTGCAGCAGGTGGGCGGGGCCTGGGGCTGAGGGGGCGGGGGCCTCTGAGGGGTGTGGCCAGGGGGGTGTGGCCAGGGGGGGGCGGGGCTGGGTGGGGACATGGGGGAGGGGCCTGATGGGGTGGAGCATCTGGAATGGGTGGGTCAGGGTGGGTGTGGCTGTGATGAGGCTAAAGGGGGCGTGGTCTGAGGGTAGCGGGGAAGAGGGCGGGGCCAGGAGTGTGGGCGTGACCTGTGTCTGACCCCGCCCCTCTGCAGGAGGCGGGGCAGGTGCTGTGGGCGGAGCTGGAGGCCGCTCGCGCTGCCAAGCTGGGGGCGGAGCTCCGGGCTCGGGAGGCGGAGTCTCAGTGCCGGGCCCGGGGGGCGGAGCTGGAGCGGCTGCGACAGGTGGGCGGGGCTAAGGCGAGGGGCGGGGACATTGGCAATGGGCGGGGCTATAACAGCATGTGGGCGGGGCTAAGGTACAAAGGGCGTGGTTGTTGTAATTGGGCGTGGCTAAGAATCAATGGGCGGGGCTACAACAACCTCTGGGCGGGGCTAAGGACCAGTGGGCGTGGTCACTGTGCGTGGGGCGGGGCTAAGGAATGGTGGGCTTGGATGAGGACAAATGGGCGTGGCTATTGTAGTTGGGCGGGGCTAAGACTCAATGGGCAGGTCTATGACAGTGTGTGGGCGGGGCTAATGATAAATGGGCGTGGCCATTGCAGTTGGGGCGGGGCTAAGGACCAAAGGGCGGGGCCATTGCCGCTGGTGGTGCCGCTATGGAATAATGGGCAGGGCTAAAGCAGCCGGTGGGCGTGGTTGTTGTGGTGGGTGTGGTTGTCGTGGTGGGCATGTCCATTCTGGCCCCGCCCACAGGCGGTGCAGGCGGCCCAGCGTTCCCGGCGCCGGGCGGAGCAGGAGCGCGACCAGGTGGCGGCCAAGGTCGGCCACGCCCCCCCGCCCAGGTGAGCTCGGCCACGCCCCCCTCCCCAGGCCGAGGGGTCCCAGGGGGTCCCCCATAGCCCCCAAGTGTCCCCCATAGCCCCCGTAGGTCCCCCCGTGTCCCCCAGTGTCCCCCCAGTGTCCCCCAATGTCCCCTGTAATGTCCCCCTGTAATGTCCCCCAACGTTCCTCAATGTCCCCCAATGTCCCCATTGTCCCCCTGTAATTGTCCCCAATGTCTCCCAATGTCCCCCATGTCCCCTGTAATGTCCCCCTGTAATGTCCCCGGTAATGTCCCCTGTAATGTCCCCCAGTGTCCCCCTGTAATGTCCCCGGTGATGTCCCCCAGTGTCCCCTAATGTCCTCCTGTAAGGTCCCCAGTAATGTCCCCCAATGTCCCCCAATGCCCCCCAGTGTCCCTCAATGTCCCCCTGTAATGTCCCTGGTGATGTCCCCCAGTGTCCCCCAATGTCCCCGGTAATGTCCCCCCCAATGTCACCCAATGTCCCCGGTGATGTCCCCGGTGATGTCCCCGGTGATGTCCCCCAGTGTCCCCCCAATGTCCTCCTGTAGTGTCCCCAGTAATGTCCCCCAATGTCCCTATTGTCCCCTGTAATGTCCCCCAATGTCCCCCTGTAATGTCCCCGGTGATGTCCCCCAGTGTCCCCAGTGTCCCCTGTAATGTCCCCCTGTAATGTCCCCCAACGTTCCTCAATGTCCCCCAATGTCCCCATTGTCCCCTGTAATTGTCCCCAATGTCTCCCATGTCCCCTGTAATGTCCCCGGTAATGTCCCTGGTGATGTCCCCCAATGTCCCCGGTAATGTCCCCGGTAATGGTCCCCAGTGTCCCCGGTAATGTCCCCCAATGTCCCCAATGTCCCCCAATGTCCTCTGTAATTGTCCCCCAATGTCCCCCAGTGTCCCCGGTAATGTCCCCAGTAATGTCCCCCAATGTCCCCCAACGCCCCCCAGTGTCCCTCAATGTCCCCCTGTAATGTCCCTGGTAATGTCCCCCCAATGTCGCCCAATGTCCCCGGTGATGTCCCCTGTAATGTCCCCTATAATGTCCCCAGTGTCCCCGGTAATGTCCCCCAATGTCCCCCTGTAATGTCCCTGGTGATGTCCCCCAATGTCCCCCAGTGTTCCCCAATGTCCCCCTGTAATGTCCCTGGTGATGTCCCCCATTGTCCCCTGTAATTGTCCCCCAATGTCCCCCATTGTCCCCTGTAATGTCCCCCAATATCCCCAGTAATGTCGCCCAATGTCCCCCAGTGTCCCCCAATGTCCCCGGTAATGTCCCCGGTAATGTCCCCCAGTGTCCCCCAGTTCCCCCAATGTCCCCTGTAATTGTCCCCCAGTGTCCCCCAATGTCCCCGGTGATGTCCCCGGTGATGTCCCCCAATGTCCCCGGTGATGTCCCCGGTGATGTCCCCCAGTGTCCCTGGTGATGTCCCCTGTAATGTCCCCGGTGATGTCCCCCAATGTCCCTGGTGATGTCCCCTGTAATGTCCCCGGTGATGTCCCCAGTGATGTCCCCCTGTGTCCCCCAGTGTCCCCTGTAATGTCCCCTGTAATGTCCCCCAATGTCCCCCAATGTCCCCCTGTAATGTCCCCAGTAATGTCCCCCAACGTCCCCCAATGTCTCCCGTAATGTCCCCCAGTGTCCCCTGTAATGTCCCCCAATGTCTCCCAATGTCCCCCAGTGTCCCCCAGTTCCCCCAATGTCCCCCAATGTCCCCTGTAATGTCCCCGGTGATGTCCCCCAATGTCCCCATTGTCCCCTGTAATGTCCCCGGTGATGTCCCCCAATGTCCCCTGTAATGTCCCCGGTGATGTCCCCGCAGCGCCCCCTGCGGTGACCCCGCGGCGCTGCAGGCGGCGCTGGAGGAGCTGCGGGAGCACAACCGGGACCTGCGGGAGCGGCTGCGGCAGCGCCTGGGACAGGTGGGGACACACCTGGGACACACCTGGGGGACATGGGGACACCTGGGGGGACCTGCGGGAGCGGCTGCGGCAGCACCTGAGACATGGGGACACACCTGGGACACACCTGGGGGACGTGGGGACACCTGAGACAAACCTGGGACACACCTGGGGGGATGTGGGGACACCTGGGGGGACCTGCGGGAGCGGCTGCGGCAGCGCCTGGGACAGGTGGGGACACACCTGGGACACACCTGGGGGACATGGGGATACCTCTGGGGACATGTGGGGACACCTGGGGGGACACGGGCACAAGTGTAGATGCACCTGTGAGTGCCATGGGCACAGGTGTGGGCACAGGTGTGGGCACAGGTGTGGGCACAGGTCCATCCCTGTCTCACCTGTGCCAGGTGGAGGAGCTGCGCTGGGCTCTGCTGGTTATGGGTGCCCACAGGTGTGGGTGCCATGGGTGCCACACTCACCTGCCTCACCTGTCTCGCAGGTGGAGGAGCTGCGCCGGGCTCTGGCAGCCGCGGGCTCGCGGGCTCAGGACGCGCAGGTGGCGCGGGCCCGGCTGGCGCAGGAGCAGCGGCGGCTCCGGGAGCGGCTGCGGGACCCCCCCGGCACCCCCGGGACCACCGGGACCCCCGGGACCACCGGGACCATTGAGACCATCGGGACCACCGAGGCCCCCGAGACCCCTGAGACCCTCGGGATCATGGAGACCCCCGGGACCATCGGGACCCTCGAGACCCTCGGGACCCTCGGGACCATTGGGACCCTCGGTGGCCTTGGTGTCCCCGGTGGTCCCGGGGGTCCCGAGCCCGCCCTGCGCGCCCGCTGCGCGCACCTGCAGGAGCTGCTGCGGAGAGAGGCGGGGTCAGCGACAGCGGGGACAGCGCGGGGACAGGGGGGGACATCGGGGGGGACATTGGGGGGGACATTGGAGGGGACAGGGGGGACATGGGGGGGGACATGGGGGGGACATTGGGGGGGACATTGGGGGGGGACATTGGAGGGACACCGGGTACACGGGGGGGACAGGGGGGACATTGGGGGGGACATTGGGGGACATTGGGGGACATTGGGGGGGACATTCGGGGGGACATGGGGGGGACAGCGGACACAGGGACACTGGAGGGACATGGGGGGACATTGGGGGGGACATTGGGGGGGACAGGGGACACGGGGGATGGGGGACATTGGGGCAGGGGGGTGGCAGAGGGGGCACCAGGGACATGGGGGACACGGGGACAGGGCGGGACACGGGGGGGACAGGGAGGGACAGGGGACAAGGGGGACACCGGAGGGACACAGGGCGGGGGACAGAGGGATGGGGGGGGACATGGTGGCAATGGGGGACAGAGGGGACAGGGGGGACAGAGGGGACATAGGGACAGGGTGGGGACAGGGCGGGACATGGGGACATGGGGGGCATGGAGAGGTAGGGGGGACACGGGGGGGGACATTGGGGGACAGAGGGGACATGGGGGAACACAGGGACGGGGTGGGGGACAGGGCGGGACACGGGGGGACAGGGAGGGACACGGGGGAGGATAGGGGGGGACACGGGGGACATTGGGGCACGGGGGTGGCAGGGGGGGCACCAGGGACATGGGGGGCACCAGAGACATTGGGGACACGGGGACAGGGCGGGACACGGGGGGGACAGGGGGTCTCAGGGGACAAGGGGGACACCGGAGGGATACAGGGGTGGGGACAGAGGGATGGGGGGACATGGTGGCAATGGGGGGACAGGGGGGACACGGGGGGGGACAGGGAGGGACAGGGGACAAGGGGGACACCGGAGGGACACAGGGTGGGGACAGAGGGATGGGGGGACATGGTGGCAATGGGGGGACACGGGGGGACACGGGGGGGGGGGGACAGGGGACATTGGGGGATCAGAGGGACATGGGGGGACACGATGGTATGGGTGACACGGGGGGACAGAGGGGGACACGGAGGGACAGGGGGGACACGGAGAGGGACACGGGGACATGGGGGGGGACAGGGGGACATGGGGGGGACAGAGGGGGACATTGGGGGATCAGGGGGACATGGGGGGATACGGGGGGACAGAGGGGACACAGGGGGGACATTGGGTATGGGGGACGGGGTGGGGAGTGACATGAGTGACACAGGTGACACACAGGTGACACACAGGTGACACAGGTGACTCTGTGGGTGACCCAGGTGACCCTCAGGGTGACTCTGTGGGTGACCCAGGTGACTGTGGGCGACCCAGGTGACCCTCAGGGTGACACAGGTGACTCTGTGGGTGACCCAGGTGACCCAGGTGACTCTGTGGGTGACCCGGGTGACCCAGGTGACTCTGTGGGTGACCCGGGTGACACTCAGGGTGACACAGGTGACTGTGGGTGACACAGACGTGACTGTGGGTGACCCAGGTGACTGTGGGTGACCCGGCTGACTCTGTGGGTGACACAGGTGACTGTGGGTGACACAGGTGACACTCAGGGTGACCCAGGTGACTGTGGGTGACCCGGCTGACTCTGTGGGTGACACAGGTGACTGTGGGTGACACAGGTGACACTCAGGGTGACACAGGTGACTGTGGGTGACCCGGCCGACTCTGTGGGTGACCCAGGTGACTGTGGGTGACCCGGATGACCCAGGTGACTCTGTGGGTGACCCAGGTGACACTCAGGGTGACCCAGGTGACTGTGGGTGACCCAGGTGACTCTGTGGGTGACCCAGGTGACTCTGTGGGTGACCCGGCTGACTCTGAGGGTGACACAGGTGACACTCAGGGTGACACAGGTGACTGTGGGTGACACAGGTGACTCTGAGGGTGACACAGGTGACACTCAGGGTGACACAGGTGACTGTGGGTGACACAGGTGACTCTGTGGGTGACACAGGTGACTCTGTGGGTGACCCAGGTGACACTCAGGGTGACCCAGGTGACTCTGTGGGTGACCCGGCTGACTCTGAGGGTGACACAGGTGACACAGGTGACCCTCAGGGTGACCCGGGTGACACTCAGGTGCCACCCCGGTGACGGCGCTGTCCCCGCAGGGCGCGGGTGGCGCTGTCGCGCTGTGCCCGCCTCACCGGGCGCCGCCTGCGGCTCCTGGCGGCCGAGGCCGAGGAGCAGCGGCTGCGGGGGGAGCGGTACCGGGAGCAGGTGAGCGCCACCTGTGGCACACCTGAGTGGCACCTGTGTCACCTGTGTCACCTGTGTCACCTCAGTGTCATCTATGTGTCACCTGTGTCACCTGAGCGCCACCTGTGGCACCTGAGTGTCACCTGAGTGTCACCTGAGTGTCACCTGTGTCACCTGTGTCATCTGTGTGTCACCTGTGTGTTACCTGTGGCACCTGAGTGTCACCTGTGGCACACCTGAGTGGCACCTGTGTCACCTCAGTGTCATCTGTGTGTTACCTGTGTCACCTGTGTGTCACCTGTGTGTCACCTCAGTGTCATCTGTGTGTCACCTGAATCACCTGTGTGGCACCTGTGGCACCTGAGTGTCACCTGTGTCACCTGTATCACCTGTGTGTGACCTGCGTGTTATCTGTGTGTCACCTGAGTGTCAGCTGTGTGTCACCTGTGTGTCACCTGTGTCAGATGAGTGTCACCTGTGTGTCATCTGTGTCACCTGAGTGTGACCTGAGTGTCACCTGTGTGTGACCTGTGTGTCATCTGTGTGTCACCTGTGTCACCTGAGTGTCACCTGTGTGTGACCTGTGTGTCATCTGTGTCACCTGAGTGTCACCTGAGTGTCACCTGTGTCATCTGTGTCAGCTGTGTGTCACCTGTGTGTCACCTGTGTGTCACCTGAGTGTCACCTGTGTCATCTGTGTGTCACCTGTGTCACCTGAGTGTCATCTGTGTGTCACCTGAGTGTCACCTGAGTGTCACCTGTGTGTCACCTGTGTCACCTGTGTGTGACCTGTGTCACCTGAGTGTCACCTGTGTGTGACCTGTGTGTCATCTGTGTCATCTGAGTGTCACCTGTGTGTTACCTGTGTCACCTGTGTCAGCTGAGTGTGACCTGAGTGCAATCTGTGTGTGACCTGTGTGTTATCTGTGTGTCACCTGAGTGTCACCTGAGTGTCATCTGTGTCACCTGAATGTGACCTGTGTGTCACCTGAGTGTCATCTGTGTCACCTGTGTGTCACCTGTGTCACCTGAGTGTCACCTGTGTGTCACCTGTGTCACCTTTGTCAGCTGAGTGTCACCTGAGTGTGACCTGTGTGTGACCTGTGTCATCTGACTGTCACCTGTGTCACCTGTGTGTGACCTGAGTGTGACCTGAGTGTCACCTGTGTCACCTGTGTCACCTGTGGCACACCTGAGTGTCACCTGTGTCACCTGTGTCACCTGTGTCATCTGAGTGTCACCTGTGTCACCTGAGCGTCATCTGTGTGTCACCTGAGTGTGACCTGTGTGTCATCTGTATGTCACCTGTGTGTCACCTGTGTGTCACCTGTGTGTGACCTGTGTCATCTGTGTGTCACCTGTGTATTACCTGTGTCACCTGTGTGTGACCTGTGTCAGCTGAGTGTGACCTGAGTGTCATCTGTGTGTGACCTGTGTGTCATCTGTGTGTGACCTGTGTGTCACCTGAGTGTTACCTGTGTCACCTGAGTGTCACCTGTGTCACCTGTGTGTCACCTGTGGCACACCTGAGTGGCACCTGTGGCACACCTGAGTGTCACCTGTGTGTCACCTCAGTGTCATCTGTGTGTCACCTGTGTCCCCTGAGTGTCACCTGAGTGTCACCTGTGTCACCTGAGTGTCACCTGTGGCACCTGAGTGTCACCTGTGTCACCTGTGTCACCTGTGTCAGCTGTGTGTCACCTGTGGCACCTGTGTGTCAGCTGTGTGTCAGCTGAATCACCTGTGTCACTGTCACCTCTGTCACCTGCTGTCACTTACTGTCACTTACTGTCACCTGTGTGTCACCTGCTGCCACCTGCTGTCATTAACTGTCACATTCTGTCACGAGCTGTCACTTCCTGTCACCTCCTGCCCCCTGCTGTGCTGTCCTGTCACTTCTGTCACCTCTGTCACCTCCTGTCCCCCACAGCCTCTGTGTCCGCACGTGTCCTCCCTGTGTCCCCACGTGCCAATGTCCCCAATGTCCCCAATGTCCCCAATGTCCCCAAGATCCCCCCCAATGTCCCCCAAGATCCCCAATGTGTCCCCAATCCCCCCAATGTCCCCCATGTATCCCCAATGTCCCCAATGTCCCCAGGCCCGTGTCACGGACGCCGCTGCCCGCCTGGTGGCCCGGCAGGTGTCCCCAATGTCCCCAATGTCCCCAATGTGTCCCCAGTGTCCCCAGTGTGTCCCCAATGCGTCCCCAATGTCCCCAATATCCCCATTGTCCCCAATGGGACGCCGCTGCCCGCCTGGTGGCCCCAATGTGTCCCCAATGTGTCCCCATTGTCCCCACTGTCCCCATTGTCCCCAATCCCCTCAGTGTCCCCAGTGTGTCCCCAATGTCCCCAATGTCCCCAATGTGTCCCCAATGTCCCCAATGTCCCCAATGTCCCCAGGCCCGTGTCACCGACGCCGCTGCCCGCCTGGTGGCCCGGCAGGTGGCCCTGGTGTCCCCAATGTGTCCCCAATGTCCCCAATGTCCCCAATGCATCCCCAATGTCCCCATTGTCCCCAGGCCCATGTCATGGACGCCGCTGCCCGCCTGGTGGCCCCAATGTGTCCCCAATGTCCCCAATGTCCCCATTGTCCCCAGGCCCGTATCGCGGACGCCGCTGCCCGCCTGGTGGCCCGGCAGGTGTCCCTGGTGTCCCCAATGTGTCCCCAATGTCCCCAATGTCCCCAGGCCCGTGTCACGGACGCCACTGCCCGCCTGGTGGCCCGGCAGGTGGCCCTGGTGTCCCCAATGTGTCCCCAATGTCCCCAGGCCCGTGTCGCGGACGCCGCGGCCCGCCTGGTGGCCCGGCAGGTGGCCCTGGTGTCCCCAATGTGTCCCCAATGTCCCCCCAATGTCCCCAGGCCCGTGTCACCGACGCCGCTGCCCGCCTGGTGGCCCGGCAGGTGGCCCTGGTGTCCCCAATGTCCCCAATGTGTCCCCAATGTCCCCAATGTCCCCATTGCTGTCCCCAGGCCCGTGTCGCGGACGCCGCTGCCCGCCTGGTGGCCCCAATGTCCCCAATGTCCCCAGGCCCGTGTCACGGACGCCGCTGCCCGCCTGGTGTCCCTGGTGTCCCCAATGTGTCCCCAATGTGTCCCCATTGCTGTCCCCAATGTCCCCAGGCCCGTGTCGCGGACGCCGCTGCCCGCCTGGTGGCCCGGCAGGTGGCCCTGGTGTCCCCAATGTCCCCAATGTCCCCATTGCCCCCAATCCCCCCAGTGTCCCCAATGTGTCCCCAATGTGTCCCCATTGTCCCCAGGCCCGTGTCGCGGACGCCGCTGCCCGCCTGGTGGCCCGGCAGGTGGCCCTGGTGTCCCCAATGTGTCCCCATTGTCCCCAATCCCCCCAGTGTCCCCAATGTGTCCCCAATGTGTCCCCAATGTGTCCCCATTGTCCCCAGGCCCGTGTCACGGACGCCGCTGCCCGCCTGGTGGCCCGGCAGGTGGCCCTGGTGTCCCCAATGTGTCCCCAATGTCCCCAATGTCCCCAATATGTCCCCAGTGTGTCCCCAATGTCCCCAATGTCCCCAATATGTCCCCAGTGTGTCCCCAATGTCCCCAATGTCCCCAATGTCCCCAATGTCCCCAGGCCCGTGTCGCGGACGCCGCTGCCCGCCTGGTGGCCCGGCAGGTGGCCCTGGTGTCCCCAATGTCCCCAATGTCCCCATTGTCCCCAATGTCCCCATTGTCCCCAATCCCCCCAGTGTCCCCAATGTCCCCAATGTCCCCAGGCCCGTGTCGCGGACGCCGCTGCCCGCCTGGTGGCCCGGCAGGTGGCCCTGGTGTCCCCAATGTCCCCATTGTCCCCAGGCCCGTGTCACCGACGCCGCTGCCCGCCTGGTGGCCCGGCAGGTGGCCCTGGTGTCCCCAATGTCCCCAATGTGTCCCCAATGTCCCCAGGCCCGTGTCACCGACGCCGCTGCCCGTTTGGTGGCCCGGCAGGTGTCCCCAATGTCCCCAATGTGTCCCCAATGTCCCCAGGCCCGTGTCACGGACGCCGCTGCCCGCCTGGTGGCCCGGCAGGTGGCCCTGGTGGCCGCGGGCACTGCCCGGCTGCTGGCCCAGGGCCGCCTCCTGCGCCGGGAGCTCGAGGACGTCGGGGACGGCGCCGCCGCCACCGCGCGAATGCGGGCGCGGCTGAGGGCGCGGCTCAGGTGGGCGGCGGCCACACAGGGGACCCCATAGAGACCCCATAGAGACCCTATAGAGACCCTATAGAGACCATATGGAGACCCTATGGGGGCTATGGACCCTATAGAGACCCCATAGAGACCATATGGACCCTATGGACCCTATGGAGACCCTATGGGGGCTATGGACCCTATAGAGACCCTATGGACCCCATAGAGACCCTATGGGCCCTTTAGAGACTCTAGGGGGGCTATAGAGACCCTATGGACCCTATAGAGATCCTATGGAGACCCCATAGAGACCCTATGGACCCTATACAGACCCTATAGAGACCCTATGGACCCTATGGAGACCCCATGGGCCCTATAGAGACCCTATAGAGACCCTATAGAGACCCTATAGACCCTATGGAGACCCTATAGAGACCCTATGGACCCTATGGAGACCCTATGGACCCCATGGAGACCCTATGGACCCTATAGAGACCCCATGGGCCTTATGGAGACCCTATGGAGACCCTGTGGGCCCTATGGACCCTATAGAGACCCTATAGAGACCCCATGGGCCCTATGGACCCTATGGGCCCTATAGAGACCCTATAGACCCTATGGGCCCTATAGAGACCCTATAGAGACCCTATGGACCCTCTGGAGACCCTATGGACCCCATAGAGCCCCTATGGGCCCTATAGACCCTATAGAGACCCCATGAACCCTATAGAGACCCTATGGAGACCCCATGGGCCCTATGGAACCTATAGAGACCCCATAGAGACCCTATAGAGACCCTATGGACCCTATGGACCCTATGGGCCCTATGGACCCTATAGAGACCCCATGGGCCCTATGGACCCTATGGGCACTATAGAGACCCTATAGACCCTACAGAGACTCCATGGGCCCTATAGAGACCCCATAGAGACCCCATGGAGACCCTATAGAGACCCTATAGACCCTATAGAGACCATATGGACCCTATGGGCCCTATGGACCCTATAGAGCCCCCATGGGCCCTTTAGAGACCCCATAGAGACCCTATGGAGACCCCATAGAGACCCTATAGAGACCATATGGGCCCTATGGACCCTATAGAGCCCCCATGGGCCCTTTAGAGACCCTATAGAGACCCCATGGGCCCTATGGAGACCCTATGGACCCTATGGACCCTATAGAGACCCTATAGAGACCCCATGCGCCCTATGGACCCTATGGACCCTATAGAGACCCTATGGACCCTATAGAGACCCTATAGAGACCCCATGGGCCCTATAGAGACCCTATGGGGGCTATGGACCCTATAGAGACCCTATGGAGACCCTATAGAGACCCTATGGACCCTATGGAGACCCTATGGACCCCATAGAGCCCCTATGGGCCCTATAGAGACCCTATAGAGACCCCATGGACCTATAGAACCACTATGGACCCTATAGACCCTATAGAACCCTATGGGCCCTATGGTATCAGTGGGGTCCCTATGGGGTTTATGGGGTCTCTATGGGGTATTGGGGCGCCCTGTGGGGTCTGTGGGGTCTGTGGGGTCTCTATGGGGTATTGGGGTCCCTATGTGGTCTGTGGGGTGTCTGTGGGATATTGGGGTCCCTATGAGGTATTGGGGTCCCTATGGGGTCTGTGGGGTCCCTATGGGGTCTATGGGGTTTCTGTGGGGTTTCCATGGGATATTGGGGTCCCTATGGGGTCCCTATGAGGTATCGGGGTCCCTATGGGGTCTGTGGGGTCCCTATGGGGTTTCTGTGGGGTTTCCATGGGATATTGGGGTCTCTGTGGGGTCTATGGGGTTTATGGGATATTGGGGCTCCCTATGGGGTCTGTGGGGTTTCCATGGGGTCTATGGGGTTTCTGTGGGGTTTCCATGGGATATTGGGGTCCCTATGGGGTCCCTATGGGGTCTGTGGGGTCCCTATGGGGTCTGTGGGGTCCCTATGGGGTCTGTGGGGTTTCTGTGGGGTTTCCATGGGATATTGGGGTCCCTATGGGGTCTATGGGGTTTATGGGATATTGGGGTTCTCTATAGGGTTTCTATGGGTCTGTGGGGTCCCTATGGGGTCTGTGGGGTCCCTGTGGGGTCTATGGGGTCTCTGTGGGATATTGGGGCTCCCTATGGGGTCTGTGGGGTCTCTGTGGGGTTTCCATGGGATATTGGGGTCCCTATGGGGTCTATGGGGTCTCTATGGGATATTGGGGCTCCCTATGGGGTCTGTGGGGTCTCTATGGGGTCTGTGAGGTTTATGGGGTCTCTATGGGATATGGGGGTCCCTATGGGGTCCCTATGAGGTATTGGGGTCCCTATGGGGTCTGTGGGGTCCCAATGGGGTCTATGGGGTTTCTGTGGGGTTTCCATGGGATATTGGGGTCCCTATGGGGTCTGTGGGGTCCCTCTGGGGTCTGTGGGGTCCCTTATGGGGTCTATGGGTTTTCTGTGGGGTTTCCATGGGATATTGGGGTTCTCTATGGGGTTTCTGTGGGGTTTCCATGGGATATTAGGGTCCCTATGGGGTCTATGGAGTTTATGGGATATTGGGGTCCCTATGGGGTCTGTGGGGTCCCCATGGGATCTATGGGGTCCCTGTGGGGTTTCCATGGGATATTGGGGTTCTCTATGGGGTCTGTGGGGTTTCCATGGGATATTGGGGTCCCTATGGGGTCTGTGGGGTCCCTGTGGGGTCTATGGGGTTTCTGTGGGGTTTCCATGGGATATTGGGGTTCTCTATGGGGTCTGTGGGGTTTCCATGGGATATTGGGGTCCCTATGGGGTCTGTGGGGTTTCCATGGGATATTGGGGTTCTCTATGGGGTCTATGGGGTCTATGGGATATTGGGGTTCTCTATGGGGTTTCTGTGGGTCTGTGGGGTCTGTGGGGTCTCTGTGGGGTCTCACCCCGTCCCCCCGCCAGGTGTGACCCCATGAACCTGTCCCGCACGGTCCGGCGGATGCTGCGCGACAGCGACAGCGACAGCAGCGACAGCGACAGCGGCGACAGCGACAGCGACAGCGGCGACAGCGACAGCGGCCACGCCCCCCCAGACCCCGCCCCCGGCGCTGGGGACACCCCCTGAACCCAAACCCAATTGGGTTTTTTTTTAATCACAATTGGGGGTTGAAATCCCCCAAAACCCCCCGAAATCCCCCAAAATTTGGGGGACACCCCAAAACTGTCTTTATCGTCATTGTGGGGGCTGAAACCCCCCAATAAACCCCCACGATTCCAACAAATCCTCCCCAGTCTGTTCGGGGAGGTGGGCGAGACCCTTTTTATCCCAGTTTGGGGGGTTAAATCTCCCCAAAAACCCCAAAAAGCCCCAAAATCTCCCCAAAATCTGTCGGGAGGGGGCGCGGCGCGCCCGCGGGGGAGGGGGCGTGGCTCGCATAACTAATGAGGCGGAGGCGCGGCTCATCCGACCAATCACAACGCGGCATGCAAATGAGGCGCGGCCTCGGCGGGCGCCGTTCTCGCGGCCCCCTCGAGTTCTCGCGAGACTTCCGGGGAGGCCGCGGCGGCGGCGGCGGGATGGGAGCGCCGAGGTGGGGCCGGGAAAGGGGGGGCGAAAACGGGGCAAAACCGGGGAAGAACGGGCAAAAAGCGGGAAAAAAACGGCGGAACGGGACGGGAGGGGGTGTGGGGAGGCGGGTCAGGCCGTTCTGGGGGGATGTCAGGCCCGTTGAGCGGGGAGAGCGGGGCAGGCCCTGCGTGAGGGGGTGGGGGGGGCAGGGCCGCGCTGAGGGAGGAGGGGCGGGGGTGACACTGAGGGGGTTTGGGGGTGACACTGAGGGGGTTTGGGGGTGACACTGAGGGGGTTTTGGGGGTGTCCAGGGGTTTTGGGGAGCCCAGTGACACCCCTGTACCCGCAGATGCCCCGGCACTGCTCCGCCGCCGGCTGCTGCACCCGCGACACCCGCGACACTCGCGGCAGAGGCATCTCCTTCCACCGGTGAGGGCAGCGAGGGGACACCCCCAGACCCCCGAGCCTCCCCCGCAACCGTGCCCGCCTTCCTGTCACCGCTGTCACCTCCGTGATCCCCCTCCTGTCACCGCTGTCACCTCGCCCTCTGCAATGGGCTGTCCCAGGTGTCACCTCCCCCCCTCCCCAGCTCAGGAATGGGCTGTCCCAGCTGTCACCCCCCCCCCCCCCCCACTCAGGAATGGGCTGTCCCAGGTGTGTCTGTCCCCCCCTCCCTTTAACAATGGGCTGTCCCAGGTGTCACCTGCCCTTAGCAACGGCTGGCACAGGTGTCACACCGCCCCCCTCAGGAATGGCCTGTCCCAGCTGTCACACCCCCCTTTAACAATGGGCTGTCCCAGGTGTCACCCCCTCCTCAGGAATGGGCTGTCCCAGGTGTGTCTGGGCTGTCCCGGGTGTGTCTGTCCCCCCCCATTTCAGCAATGGGCTGTCCCAGGTGTGTCTGGGCTGTCCCAGGTGTGTCTGTCCCCCCCCCCCCGTTTCAGCAATGGGCTGTCCCAGGTGTGTCTGTCCCCCCCTGTCTGAGGGATGGTTCGGCCCTGTCCCCCTGTAAGGGCCCGGCTGGACTGTTCCATTCCCAGGTGCGCGGGGAGGGGGGGAAGGCTCAGTCCTCACGGCTCACCTGTGTCACCTGTGTCACCTACTGTCACCTGTGTGTCACCCATGTCACCTGTGTGCCACCTGTGTGTGATCTGTGTGCCACCTGTGTCCTTCCTGTGTCTCCCTGTGTCCCCATCCTCTTGTGTCCTCTCCCACTCCTGTGTCCCCCTGTCACCGGTGTCACCCCCAGGAATGGCCGGTCCCTATCCCTGTCCCTGTGTCTCTGTCCATGTCCCCGTGTCCCCGTGTCCCCAGTGTCCCCAGTGTCCCCATGTCCCTGTTGCTGTCCCAATGTTCCCATTGATGTCCCCTCAATGTCCCCATTATTGTCCCCATTGGTGTCCCCAGGCTGCTGCAGCGTGACGACCCCTGTCAGGCACAGTCCCCAGTGTCCCCATGCAATGTCCCCTCAATGTCCCCATACAATGTCCCCCATGTCCCCTCAGTGTCCCCAATGTCCCCATTGCTGTCCCCAGGCTGCCACAGCAGGACAACCCCCAGCAGGCTCAGTCCCTCATGTCCCCTCAGTGTCCCCAGTTTCCCCATTGATGTCCCCGATGTCCCCAATGCTCTCAACATCCCCAATGTCCCCAATGTCCCCTCAGTGTCCCCACGTCCCCATTGATGTCCCCATTGATGTCCCCATTGATGTCCCCAGTGTCCCCATGTCCCCAGGCTGCTGCAGTGGGACAGCCCCCATCAGGTGCAGTCCCCGATGTCCCTGTACAATGTCCCCATGCAATGTCCCCAATGTCCCCTCCGTGTCCCCAATGTCCCCTCAGTGTCCCCAATGTCCCCTCAGTGTCCCCACTGTTGTCCCCAGGCTGCCTCGCTGTGACGACCCCTGTTGGGCGCAGTCCCCAATGTCCCTGTTGGTGTCCCCGTACAATGTCCCTGTCCCTGTACAATGTCCCCAATGTCCCCAATGTCCCCCAGGTTACCCCGCCGTGACGATCCCCGCCGTGCTCAGTGGTTGGAGAACAGCCGGGGGGCGCAGTCCCCAATGTCCCTGTACAATGTCCCCATTGCTGTCCCCAATGTCCCTGTCCCCAATGTCCCCAATGTCCCCATACAATGTCCCCAATGTCCCCAATGTCCCTGTCCCCATACAATGTCCCCAATGTCCCCTCACTGTCCCCATTGGTGTCCCCAGGTTACCCCGCCGTGACGATCCCCGCCGTGCCCAGTGGTTGGAGAACAGCCGGCGGGCGCAGTCCCCAATGTCCCTGTACAATGTCCCCATTGCTGTCCCCATTGCTGTCCCCAATGTCCCCAATGTCCCCTCACTGTCCCCAGGTTACCCCGCCGTGACGATCCCCGCCGTGCTCAGTGGTTGGAGAACAGCCGGGGGGCGCAGTCCCCAATGTCCCTGTACAATGTCCCCAATGTCCCCATTAATGTCCCCAATGTCCCCATTGTCCCCAGGTTACCCCGCCGTGACGATCCCCGCCGTGCTCAGTGGTTGGAGAACAGCCGGGGGGCACAGTCCCCAATGTCCCTGTACAATATCCCCATTAATGTCCCCATTGCTGTCCCCATACAATGTCCCCAATGTCCCCAATGTCCCCAGTGTCCCCAATGTCCCCAGGTTACCCCGCCGTGACGATCCCCGCCGTGCCCAGTGGTTGGAGAACAGCCGGGGGGCGCAGTCCCCAATGTCCCTGTACAATGTCCCTGTACAGTGTCCCTGTACGGTGTCCCCAGTGTCCCCAGTGTCCCCAATGTCCCCAATGTCCCCAATATCCCCAATGTCCCTGTCCCCATACAATGTCCCCAATGTCCCCAATGTCCCCAATGTCCCCAATGTCCCCAGGTTACCCCGCCGTGACGATCCCCGCCGTGCCCAGTGGTTGGAGAACAGCCGGGGGGTGCTGTCCCCAATGTCCCTGTACAATGTCCCTGTACAATGTCCCTGTACAATGTCCCCACTGTCCCCAATGTCCCCTCAGTGTCCCCAATGTCCCCAATGTCCCCAGGTTACCCCGCCGTGACGATCCCCGCCGTGCCCAGTGGTTGGAGAACAGCCGTCGCCGGGACCCGTCCGGGGGCGGGCGCTGGGACCCCAGCTCCAAGTACATCTACTTCTGCTCCCAGCACTTCGAGAGCACCTGCTTCGAGCTCGTGGGCTACAGGTGTGTGTGTGCAGGGGGGTACAGGTGTGTGTACAGGTGTGATAACAGGTGTGTACACAGGTGTGTGTACAGGTGTGATAACAGGTGTGTGTACAGGTGTGTGTGTGCAGGGGGGTACAGGTGTGTGTACAGGTGTGTGTACAGGTGTGATGGGACCCCAGCTCCAAGTACATCTACTTCTGCTCCCAACACTTCGAGAGCACCTGCTTCGAGCTCGTGGGCTACAGGTGCGTGTGTGCAGGGGGGTACAGGTGTGTGTACAGGTGTGTGTACAGGTGTGATGGGACCCCAGCTCCAAGTACATCTACTTCTGCTCCCAACACTTCGAGAGCACCTGCTTCGAGCTCGTGGGCTACAGGTGTGTGTGCAGGGGGGTACAGGTGTGATAACAGGTGTGATAACAGGTGTGATAACAGGTGTGTGTACAGGTGTGTGTGTACGGGTGTGTACAGGTGTGTGTACAGGTGTGTGCAGGGGGGTACAGGTGTGTGTACAGGTGTGATAACAGGTGTGATAACAGGTGTGTGTACAGGTGTGTGTGCAGGGGGGTACAGGTGTGTGTACAGGTGTGTGTACAGGTGTGATGGGACCCCAGCTCCAAGTACATCTACTTCTGCTCCCAGCACTTCGAGAGCACCTGCTTCGAGCTCGTGGGCTACAGGTGTGTGTGTGCAGGGGGGTACAGGGGTGTGTACAGGTGTGTGTGCAGGGGGGTACAGGGGTGTGTACAGGTGTGATAACAGGTGTGTGCACAGGTGTGATAACAGGTGTGATAACAGGTGTGATAACAGGTGTGTGCGTGCGGGGGGTACAGGTGTGTGTACAGGTGTGATAACGGGTGTGCACAGGTGTGATAACAGGTGTGTGTGCAGGTGTGATAACAGGTGTGATAACAGGTGTGATAACGGGTGTGCACAGGTGTGATAACAGGTGTGTGTGCAGGTGTGATAACAGGTGTGATAACAGGTGTGCACAGGTGTGATAACAGGTGTGCGCAGGTGTGATAACAGGTGTGCGCAGGTGTGATAACAGGTGTGTGTGTGCAGGTGTGTGTGTGTGGGGGGGGTGTACAGGTGTGATAACAGGTGTGATAAGAGGTGTGTGTGTGCAGGGGGGGTACAGGTGTGTGTGCAGGGGGGGTACAGGTGTGATAACAGGTGTGATAACAGGTGTGTGTGCAGGGGGGTGCAGGGGTGTGCAGGTGTGTGCGTGCGGGGGGGTACAGGTGTGGGTACAGGTGTGTGTGCAGGGGTGTACAGGTGTGATAACAGGTGTGTGTACAGGTGTGTGTACAGGTGTGTGTGCAGGGGGGTACAGGTGTGATAACGGGTGTGATAACAGGTGTGATAACGGGTGTGATAACAGGTGTGTGCGTGTGGGGGGTACAGGGGTGTGTACAGGTGTGTGTGCAGGGGGGTACAGGTGTGATAACAGGTGTGCACAGGTGTGATAACAGGTGTGATAATGGGTGTGATAACAGGTGTGTGTGTGCAGGGGGGTACAGGGGTGTGTACAGGTGTGTACACAGGTGTGTGTACAGGTGTGATAAGAGGTGTGTACACAGGTGTGTGTACAGGTGTGCACAGGTGTGTGTACAGGTGTGTGTACAGGTGTGATAAGAGGTGTGTACAGAGGTGTGATAACAGGTGTGTGCGTGCGGGGGGGTACAGGTGTGATAACAGGTGTGATAACAGGTGTGTGCGTGTGCAGGGGGGGTACAGGTGTGTGTACAGGTGTGTGTGTGCAGGGGGGTACAGGTGTGATAACGGGTGTGATAACAGGTGTGATAACAGGTGTGTGCGTGCGGGGGGGTACAGGTGTGTGTACAGGTGTGTGTACAGGTGTGTGTGTGCAGGGGGTACAGGTGTGTGTGTGTGCAGGTGTGCACAGGTGTGTACAGGTGTGTGTGCAGGGGTGTGTACAGGTGTGTGTGCGGGTGTGTGTCACAGGTGTGTGTACAAGTGTGTGTGCAGGTGTGTACAGGTGTGTACAGTTGTGTCATAGGTGTGCACAGGTGTGTACAGGTGTGCACAGGTATGTACAGGTGTGCGCAGGTGTGTACAGGTGTGCTCAGGTGTGCACAGGTGTGTGCACAGGTGTGCACAGGTGTGTACAGGTATGTACAGGTGTGTACAGGCGTGTACAGGTGTGTACAGGTGTGTACAGGTGTGTACAGGTGTCACAGCTGAGTCCTGGGGTCACTGTTGTGTCCTGGGGGCTTCTGGTGAGTTTGGGGGGGCCCCAGGTGAGTTTGGGGAGCTCCAGGTGAGTTTGGGGAGCTCCAGGTGAGTTTGGGGGGGCCCCAGGTGAGTTTGGGGGGGCCCAGGTGAATTTGGGGGGCTCCAGGTGGGGGAAACCCCCAGCGATTTCAGGTTCTCCCCCCAGGTGTTGGGGTCCCCCCCAGGTTTTTGGGGTTCCCCCCCAGGTGTTGGGGTCCCCCCAGGTTTTTGGGGTCCCCCCAAGTTTTTGGGGTCCCCCAGGTTTTTGGGTCCCCCAGGTTTTTGGGGTCCCCCCAGGTTTTTGGGGTCCCCCCCAGGTTTTTGGGGTCCCCCCAAGTTTTTGGGGTCCCCCCAGGTATTCCAAGACTCCCCCCAAGTATTTCATGGTCTCCCCCCATTTTTAGGAATCCCCTGACCCCCCCCAGGTTTTTGGGGTGCCCCTGATCCCCCATTTTGGGGTTCCCCCAGGTATTTTGGGGTCTCCCCAGGTATTTTGGGGTCCCCCAGGCATTTTTGGGGTGTTTTGGGGTGTTTTGGGGTGCCCCTGACCCCGTTTTCCCCCCCGTTTCCCAGTGGTTATCACCGCCTGAAGGAGGGACCCGTGCCCACCGTGTTCGCCCCCATTTTGGGGTCTCCCCAGGTATTTTAGGGTCCCCCCGGGTATTTTTGGGGTCCCCCCCGGTTTTTGGGGTGTTTTGGGGTGTTTTGGGGTGTTTTGGGGTGCCCCTGACCCCGTTTTCCCCCCCGTTTCCCAGTGGTTATCACCGCCTGAAGGAGGGGCCTGTGCTCACCATGTTCACCCTGGGGTGCCCCTGACCCCCCAATTTTGGGGTCCCCCCAGGTATTTTGGGTCTCCCCAGGTATTTTAGGGTCTCCCCAGGTATTTTGGGGTCCCCCCCGGTTTTTGGGGTGCCCCTGACCCCGTTTTCCCCCGTTTCCCAGTGGTTATCACCGTCTGAAGGAGGGGGCCGTGCCCACCGTGTTCGCCCCCGGCCCCTCCCGGCCCCCCCGGCCCCCCAAGCCCCCCCCGGATCGGGACCCCCCGAGACCCCCGCGGGGCGCCCGCAGGTGGAGGTGAGCGAGGGGGGGGATTTTGGGGAATTTTGGGGAATTTTGGGGGGATTTTGGGGGAATTTTGGGGAATTTTTGGAATTTTGGGGGGATTTTGGGGGATTTTGGGGGATTTTGGGGGGGATTTTGGGGGGTTCGAGGCTCCCAGTTCATCCCAGTACGGCCGGGCCCTGTGGGACCCCCATTTCCCCCCCCCCATTTTTCTTGACCCCCCCCCCAAATTCCCCCTGGCCCCTCCCACCCCTGAGACCCCACCCCCAATTCCCCCTGGCCCCTCCCACTCCCGAGACCCCTCCCCCAATTCCCCCTGGTCCCTCCCACCCCTGAGACCCCTCCCCCAATTCCCCCTGGCTCCTCCCACTCCTGGGACCCCCCATCCCCAATTCCCCTTGGCCCCTCCCACCCCTGAGACCCCACCCCCAATTCCCTTTGGCCCCTCCCACCCTGAGACCCCTCCCCCCCAATTCCCCCTGGCCCCTCCCACTCCTGGGACCCCACCCCCAATTCCCCCTGGCCCCTCCCCCCCGGGACCCCTCCCCCCAATTCCCCTGGCCCCACCCACCCCTGAGACCCCTCCCCCCAATTCCCCCTGGCCCCTCCCACTCCTGGGACCCTCCCCGAATTCCCCCTGGCCCCTCCCACCCTGAGACCCCTCCCCCAATTCCCCCTGGCCCCTCCCACTCCTGGGACGCCCCACCCCCAATTCCCCCTGACCCCTCCCACCCCTGAGACCCCTCCCCCAAATTCCCCCTGGCCCCTCCCACCCTGAGACCCCACCCCCAATTCCCCTTGGCCCCTCCCACCCTGGGACCCTCGGGATGTTCTGGGGATGTTTTGGGGTCTCTCCAGGGGGATTTTGGGGTCTTTTCAGAGCTTTTTTGGGGTCTTTCCGGGAATATTTTTGGGGTCTTTCCGGGGCTATTTTAGGGTCTCTCCATGGGAATTTTGGGGTCTTTCCGGGGATAATTTTGGGGTCTTTCCAGGGCTATTTTGGGGTTTCTCTAGGGCTATTTTTGGGGTCTTTCCGGGGCTATTTTAGGGTCTCTCTGGGGATAATGTTGGGGTCTCTCCATGGGTATTTTGGGGTCTCTCTGGGGCTATTTTGGGGTCTCTCCAGGGATGTTTTTGGGGTCTCTCTGGGGCTATTTTGGGGTCTCTCCTCGAGTGTTTTGGGGGGTTTCTCCGGGGCTTTTTTGGGGTCTCTCTCAGGCTATTTTGGGCTCTTTCCGGGAATATTTTTGGGGTCTCTCCGGGGCTATTTTAGGGCCTCTCCAGTGATAATTTTGGGGTCTCTCGGGATAATTCTGGGGTCTCTCCAGGGATGTTTTTGGGGGTGTCTCCAGGGCTATTTCGGGGGTCTCTCCATGGGTATTTTGGGGTCTTTTCAGAGCTTTTTGGGGTCTTTCCGGGAATATTTTTGGGGTCTTTCCGGGAATATTTTTGGGGTCTTTCTGGGGCTATTTTGGGGTCTCTCTGATGCTGTTTTGGGATCTCTCTGGGGCTATTTTGGGGTCTCTCCAGGGATGTTTTTGGGGCTCTCTCCGTGGGTATTTTGGGGTCTCTCCGGGGGTATTTTGGGGTCTCTCTGGGGCTGTTTTGGGGGGTTTCTCCGGGGCTTTTTTGGGGTCTCTTTGATGCTATTTTGGGGTCTTCCCGGGGATATTTTTGGGGTCTTTCCGGAGCTATTTTGGGGTCTCTCCAGGGGGATTTTGGGGTCTCTCCGGGGATAGTTTTGGGGTCTCTCCAGGGATGTTTTTGGGGGTGTCTCCAGGGATATTTTTGGGGTCTTTCCGGGGCTATTTTAGGGTCTCTCTGGGGATAATTTTGGGGGTGTCTCCAGGGCTATTTTGGGGTCTTTCCGGGGCTATTTTGGGGTCTCTCTGGGGCTATTTTGGGGGTCTCTCCAGGGAGATTTTGGGGTTTCTCAATGGGTATTTTGGGGTCTCTCTGGGGATAATTCTGGGGTCACTTCAGGGATTTTTTTGGGGGTGTCTCCGTGGGTATTTCGGGGCTCTCTCCGTGGGTATTTTGGGGTCTCTCCGTGGGTATTTTGGGGTCTCTCCGGGGATATTTTGGGGTCTTTCCGGGAATATTTTTGGGGTCTTTCTGGAGCTATTTTGGGGTCTCTCTGATGCTGTTTTGGGATCTCTCTGGGGCTATTTTGGGGTCTCTCTCGGGCTGTTTTGGGGGGTTTCTCCGGGGCTTTTTTGGGGTCTCTCTGATGCTATTTTGAGGTCTTTCCGGGGATATTTTTGGGGTCTTTCCGGGGCTGTTTTGGGGTCTCTCCAGGGATGTTTTGGGGTCTCTCCGGTGATAATTTTGGGGTCTCTCCAGGGATGTTTTTGGGGGTGTCTCCAGGGCTATTTTGGGGGTCTCTCCACGGGTATTTTGGGGTCTTTTCGGAGCTTTTTTGGGGTCTCTCCAGGGGGATTTTGGGGTCTCTCCGGGGCTATTTTAGGGTCTTTCTGGGGATATTTTTGGGGTCTTTCCGGGGCTATTTTGGGGTCTCTCTGGGGATAATTTTGGGGTCTCTCCAGGGATGTTTTTGGGGCTCTCTCCAGGGCTATTTCGGGGGTCTCTCCAGGGATATTTTGGGGTCTCTCTGGGAGTATTTTCGGTGTTTCTCCAGGGATATTTTGGGGTCTATCCGATGATATTTTGGGGGTTTCCCCGGGAATATTTTGAAGGTCTCTCCGATGCTATTTTGGGATCTCTCTGGGGTTATTTGGGGTCTCTCCAGGATTATTTCGGGGCTATTTCCAGGGGCATTTTGGTGTCTCTCCGGGGCTATTTTGGGGCTCTCTCTCCGGACTGACCCCCCTCTCCCCCCTCTCCCCACAGACGCGACCCCCCCCCCAGCCCCGCCGCCCCCCCCGGTCCCCTCGGACGTCTCCTGCTTCCCGCGAGACTCCAAAGACCCCGGCCCGCCCCCGGCCGGCACCCACGGCGGGGGTCCCGGCCCTGCCCGGCCCTTCGGGCTCCATCCCAGAGACCCTCCTGGTGGCCACGGGCGACGGAGCGGCCGCCACCACCCCGGCCCTGCCCGAGGGAGCGCCCCCGACCCCCGCGGGACCCCCGGCACCGCCGGCGCCGCCGTCGCCGTCGCTGTTCATGCTGCGGCTGCCGCCCCGGGCGGGCTCGTACATCCAGAGCGAGCACAGCTACCAGGTGGGCAGCGCCCTGCTCTGGAAGCGCCGCGCCGAGGCCGCGCTGGACGCGCTGGACAAAGCCCAGAGGCAGCTCCAGGCCGGGAAACGCCGCGAGCAGCGGCTGAGGCTGCGCCTGGCGGAGCTGCAGAGGGAGCGCAGGGCCGGCCCCGAGCCGCGGAGGAGCTCCAAGGAGCGCCTGGAGGTGATCGGGGATGGAGGAGGAGGAGGAGGAGGAGTTGGAGGTTTGTAAATAAAGGATTTTACCCTGAGGGTGCGGCTGGTGGAGCTCCAGGGGAGAGGGAGAGCGGAGGAGCTCCAAGGAGCCCGTGGAGCTCCAGGGGGAAGGGAGAGCAGAGGAGCTCCAAGGAGCCCGTGGAGCTCCACAAGGAGAGAAGAGCGGAGGAGCTCCAAGGAGCCCGTGGAGCTCCAAGGAGCCCGTGGAGCTCCACAAGGAGAGGAGAGCAGAGGAGCTCCAAGGAGCCCGTGGAGCTCCACAAGGAGAGGAGAGCGGAGGAGCTCCAAGGAGCCCGTGGAGCTCCACAAGGAGAAGAGAGCGGAGGAGCTCCAAGGAGCCCGTGGAGCTCCACAAGGAGAGGAGAGCAGAGGAGCTCCAAGGAGCGCCTGGAGCTCCACAAGGAGAGGAGAGCGGAGGAGCTCCAAGGAGCCTGTGGAGCTCCACAAGGAGAAGAGAGTGGAGGAGCTCCAAGGAGCCCGTGGAGCTCCACAAGGAGACGAGAGTGGAGGAGCTCCAAGGAGCGCCTGGAGCTCCACAAGGAGAGGAGAGCAGAGGAGCTCCAAGGAGCGCCTGGAGCTCCACAAGGAGAGGAGAGCGGAGGAGCTCCAAGGAGCGCCTGGAGCTCCAAGGAGCCCGTGGAGCTCCAGGGGGAAGGGAGAGCGGAGGAGCTCCAAGGAGCGCCTGGAGCTCCACAAGGAGAGGAGAGCAGAGGAGCTCCAAGGAGCCCGTGGAGCTCCACAAGGAGAGGAGAGCGGAGGAGCTCCAAGGAGCCCGTGGAGCTCCAGGGGGAAGGGAGAGCGGAGGAGCTCCAAGGAGCCCGTGGAGCTCCACAAGGAGACGAGAGTGGAGGAGCTCCAAGGAGCGCCTGGAGCTCCACAAGGAGAGGAGAGCAGAGGAGCTCCAAGGAGCCCGTGGAGCTCCACAAGGAGAGGAGAGCGGAGGAGCTGCAAGGAGCCCGTGGAGCTCCACAAGGAGAGGAGAGCAGAGGAGCTCCAAGGAGCCTGTGGAGCTCCACAAGGAGAGGAGAACGGAGGAGCTGCAAGGAGCCCGTGGAGCTCTGAAAGGAGAGGAGAGCGGAGGAGCTCCAAGGAGCCCGTGGAGCTCCGCAAGGAGAGGAGAGCGGAGGAGCTCCAAGGAGCCCGTGGAGCTCCAGGGGGAAGGGAGAGCGGAGGAGCTCCAAGGAGCCCGTGGAGCTCCGCAAGGAGACAAGAGTGGAAGAGCTCCAAGGAACCCATGGAGCTCCACAAGGAGATGAGAGCGGAGGAGCTCCAAGGAGCACCCGGAGCTGCTTGGAGATGGAGGAGGAGGGCGGTGAGGAACTGGAGGAGCTCCGAGGTTTGGAGGCGGCGCGGAGGTTTGGAAATAAAAGATTTCGCCCTGAGGGTGCGGGCTGGAGGAGCTCCAGGGGGAAGGGAGAGCGGGCACCGAGCCGTGGAGCTGTGGCTGGTGGAGCTCCACATGGAGGGGAGAGCGGAGGAGCTCCAAGGACCCCGCGGAGCTGCGGCGTGGAGCTCCATGGGGAGGGGGAGAGCGGGCTCCGAGCTGTGGAGGAGCTCCAAGGAGCGCTCGGAGCTGCGGCTGGTGGAGCTCCAGAGGGAGCGCAGAGCCGGCCCTGAGCCGTGGAGGAGCTCGTGGAGCTCCACAAGGAGAGGAGAGCAGTGGAGCTCCAAGGAGCAGAGAGGGAGGAGCTCCAAGGAGCAGAGAGGGGAGAGCGGACCCCAAACCACGGAGGTGCTCCAAGGAGCACCTGGAGCTGCTCGGGGATGCTGGAGGAGGAGGAGGAAGAGGAGGAGGAGGAGGAGGAGGGCGGTGAGGAGTTGGAGGTTTGTAAATAAAGGATTTTGCCCTGGGGATTTTGCGGCTGGTGGAGCTCCAGAGGAAAGGGATTAAAAGGGATTAACCACTAATTAACCTTTGCTAATTACCCTGCGGCCGTCAGCACCGCAGAGCCACCAGAGGAGCCGCTACAACCCCAAAGAAAATTCAAAAATGGGAATGAAGGGTTTAATTTCTATCAACTCTCAAGGTGCTCCAGACCTCCCCAAAGTCCCTAATTAATCCCTAATTAGTCTTTGCTAATTACCCCGGGGCCATCAGCGCCCTGGGGCCACCACAGAGCCCCCCCGAGGAGCCTCTGCAACCCCAAAAAGACTCAAAAATGGGAATTCAGGGTTTCGGTTCCACCAACTCCACGGTGCTCCAGACCTCCCAGAAGTGCTTTAATTAACCCCTAATTAACCTTTGCTAATTACCGTGGGGTCATCAGCGCCCTGGAACCACCATGGAGCCGCTACAATCCCCAAAAAGACCCAAATCCCCAAAAATCCTCTTTGGCAGCCGAAAACGGGCGATTCAGGGTTTAATTTCCACCGACTCCGAGGTTCTCCAGCCCTCCCCGAAGTGCTTAATGAAGCCCTAATTAGCCGTCGCTAATTACCGGGCCCTACAGCAGCAGCCTCCCCTCCTGGATGTCACGGAAGGCGGCGGCGCTCAGCGGGACGTAGGAGCGGCGCGCGGCGTCGCGCAGGAACAGCCGGTCCCTGACCAGGCCGGGGTCAAAGCCCTCCTGCACCAGGCGGTTCTTGCACTGCTTGAAGGTGCCCGTGACCTCCAGGGCCTCCTGGGGACAGCGACAGGGACACGCTGGTGGCACCAGGTGGTCACTGTTGGCGCCAGGTGGGCCACTGTTGGGACCATGTGACCATCATTGGTGCCAGGTGGCCCCCGTTGGCACCAGGTGAGCCCTGTTGGCGCCAGGTGGCCACCGTTGGTGCCAGGTGACCCCCATTGGCACAGGGTGGCCATCATTGGCACCAGGTGACCACTGTTGGTGCCAGGTGGCCACCGTTGGCACCAGGTGAGCCCCATTGGCACCAGGTGACCCCTGTTGGTGCCAGGTGGCCACCGTTGGGACCAGGTGATCACTGTTGGGACCAGGTGACCCTCACTGGCACCAGGTGGCCACCGTTGGGACCATGTGACCATCATTGGCACCAGGTGACCACTTTTGGCACCAAGTGATTCCCGTTGGCACCAGGTGGATCCCCACTGGCACCAGGTGACCACTGTTGGCACCAGGTGATTCTCCTTGGCACCAGGTGATCACTGTTGGCACCAGGTGACCTTTGGGGTCAAAGCCCTCCTGCACCAGGCGGTTCTTGCACTGCTTGAAGGTGCCCGTGACCTCCAGGGCCTCCTGGGGACAGCGACAGGGACACGCTGGTGGCACCAGGTGGTCACCGTTGGCACCAGGTGATCACTGTTGGCGCCAGGTGATCACTGTTGGCGCCAGGTGAGCCCCGTTGGCACCAGGTGGCCACCATTGCGACCATGTGACCATCATTGGTGCCAGGTGGCCCCCATTGGCACCACGTGATCACTGTTGGTGCCAGGTGGCCACCGTTGGTGCCAGGTGACCATCATTGGTGCCAGGTGGCCACCATTGGCACCAGGTGAGCCCTGTTGGTGCCAGGTGATCACTGTTGGCGCCAGGTGGCCCCCGTTGGCACAGGGTGGCCATCATTGGCACCAGGTGGCCACTGTTGGTGCCAGGTGACCATCATTGGCACTGTATGACCATCGTTGGCACCAGGTGACCCCCACTGCCACCAGGTGACCCCTGTTGGTGCCAGGTGGCCCCTGTTGGCACCAGGTGATTCTTGTTGGGACCAGTTGACCACCTTTGGCACTGGGTGACCACCCTTGGCACCAGGTGGCCACCACTGGGACCATGTGACCATCATTGGCACCAGGTGATCCCTGTTGGCACCAGGTGGCCCCCATTGGCACCAGGTGACCTTTGGGGTCAAAGCCCTCCTGCACCAGGCGGTTCTTGCACTGCTTGAAGGTGCCCGTGACCTCCAGGGCCTCCTGGGGACAGCGACAGGGACACGCTGGTGGCACCAGGTGGTCACCGTTGGCGCCAGGTGGGCCACTGTTGGTGCCAGGTGAGCCCCATTGGCACCAGGTGAGCCCTGTTGGATCCAGGTGGCCACCGTTGGGACCAGGTGGTCACTGTTGGTGCCAGGTGGCCACTGTTGGCGCCAGGTGGCCACCGTTGGCACCAGGTGGTTCACTGGATGAGCTCTAAAGTCCCCTCCAACCCAAACCATTCCATGATTCCATGAGTTCCAAAGTTCCCTCCAACCCAAACCTTTCCATGATTCCACCAGGCCACGATGGAACTGGATAAACTCTAAAGTCTTCTCCAACCCAAACCATTCCATGATTCCATGAGTTCCAAAGTTCCCTCCAACCCAAACCTTTCCATGATTCCACCAGGCCACGATGGAACTGGATAAACTCTAAAGTCTTCTCCAACCCAAACCATTCCATGATTCCAAACCTGGCCATGACCAGAACCTGATGATCTCTGAAGTCTTCTCCAACCCAAACCCTTCCATGACTCCATGAGTTCCACCATTCCATGAGCTCCGAACTCCCCTCCAACCCAAACCATTCCACGATTCCTTGAGTTCCACCATTCCAAGAGTTCTAAAGTCCCTTCCAACCCAAGCCCTTCCATGACTCCACCAGGCCATGATGGAACTGGAGAAGCTCTGAAGTTCTAACACCTCTTCCAACCCCAACCCTTCCATGATTCCAAACCTGGTCATGACCAGAACTGGGTGAGCTCTGAAGTCCCCTCCAACCCAAACCATTCCATGATTCCACCTGGCCATGATGGAACTGGAGAAGTTCTGAAGACCCCTCCAACCCAAACCCTCCTGTGACTCTACCTGTCCATGATGGAACTGGATGAGTTCTAAAGTCCCCTCCACTCCAACCCAAACCATTCCATGATTCCATGAGTTCCACCATTCCATGAGTTCCAAAATCCCTTCCAACCCAAACCCTTCCATGACTCCATCCGGCCATGACCAGAACCGGGTGAGCTCTGAAGACCCCTCCAACCCAAACCCTCCTGGAACTGGATAAACTCTGAAGTCTTCTCCAACCCAAACCATTCCATGATTCCATGAGTCCCACCATTCCATGAGTTCCAAAGTTGCCTCCAACCCAAACCCTTCCATGACTCCACCAGGCCATGATGGAACTGGGTGAGCTCTAAACTCCCCTCCAACCCAAACCCTCCTGTGACTCCACCAGGCCATGATGGAACTGGATAAATTCTAAAGTCTTCTCCAACCCAAACCATTCCATGATTCCTTGAGTTCCACCATTCCATGAGTTCTAAACTCCCCTCCAACCCAAACCCTTCCATGACTCCACCAGGCCATGATGGAACTGGATAAACTCTAAAGTCTTCTCCAACCCAAACCCTTCTGTGATTCCACCTGGCCATGACCAGAACCTGATGAGCTCTGAAGTCTTCTCCAACCCAAACCATTCCATGATTCCACGAGTTCTAAAGTCCCTTCCAACCCAAACCATTCCATGACTCCACCAGGCCATGATGGAACTGGATAAACTCTAAAGTCTTCTCCAACCCAAACCCTCCCGTGACTCCACCAGGCCATGATGGAACTGGATGAGCTCTAAAGTTCTAACACCTCTTCCAACCCCAACCCTTCCATGATTCCACCTGGCCATGACCAGAACCTGATGAGCTCTGAAGACCCCTCCAACCCCAACCATTCCATGATTCCTTGAGTTCCACCATTCCATGAGCTCTGAACTCCCCTCCAACCCCAACCATTCCATGATTCCTTGAGTTCCACCATTCCATGAGCTCTGAACTCCCCTCCAACCCCAACCATTCCATGATTCCTTGAGTTCCACCATTCCATGAGTTCTAAAGTCCCCTCCAACCCAAACCCTCCCGTGACTCCACCAGGCCATGATGGAACTGGATAAATTCTAAAGTCTTCTCCAACCCAAACCATTCCATGATTCCTTGAGTTCCACCATTCCTTGAGTTCTAAACTCCCCTCCAACCCAAACCCTTCCATGACTCCACCAGGCCATGATGGAACTGGATAAACTCTAAAGTCCCCTCCAACCCAAACCATTCCATCATTCCTTGAGTTCCACCATTCCATGAGTTCTAAAGTCCCTTCCGACCCAAACCATTCCATGATTCCAAACCTGGTCATGACCAGAACTGGGTGAGTTCTGAAGACCCCTCCAACCCAAACCCTCCTGTGACTCCACCAGGCCATGATGGAACTGGGTGAGCTCTGAAGTCCGCTCCAACCCAAACCCTTCCATGATTCCTTGAGTTCCACCATTCCATGAGTTCCAAAATCCCTTCCAACCCCAACCCTTCCATGATTCCAAACCTGGCCATGACCAGAACCGGGTGAGTTCTGAAGACCCCTCCAACCCAAACCCTCCTGGAACTGGATAAACTCTAAAGTCTTCTCCAATCCAAACCATTCCATGACTCCACCAGGCCATGATGGAACTGGATGAACTCTTAAGTCCCCTCCAACCCAAACCCTTCCATGATTCCTTGAGTTCCACCACTCCATGAGTTCTAAAGTTGCCTCCAACCCAAACCCTCCCGTGATTCCACCTGGCCATGATGGAACTGGAGAAGCTCTGAAGTCTTCTCCAACCCAAACCCTTCCATGACTCCACCCGGCCATGACCAGAACTGGAATGAGCTCTGAAGTCCTCTCCAACCCAAACCATTCCATGATTCCTTGAGTTCCACCACTCCATGAGTTCCAAAGTTCTCTCAGACCCAAACCATTCCATCATTCCATGAGTTCCACCATTCCATGAAGTTCTAAACTCCCCTCCAACCCCAACCCTTCCTTGATTCCAAACCTGGTCATGACCAGAACCAGGTGAGCTCTGAAGTCTTCTCCAACCCAAACCATTCCATGATTCCACAAGTTCCACCATTCCATGAGCTCTGAACTCCCCTCCGACCCAAACCATTCCATGATTCCAAACCAGGTCATGACCAGAACTGGGTGAGTTCTGAAGACCCCTCCAACCCAAACCCTCCTGTGACTCCACCAGGGCCGTGATGGAACTGGATGATCTCTGAAGTCTTTTCCAACCCAAACCCTCCCGTGACTCCACCAGGCCGCGATTGGCCGTTCCAGCGCTGGCCCCTCCCCTCCCCCAGTCCGACCCCACCCCCGGGAGCCGCCCCCGGGTGGGCGTGTCCTGCTGACCTGGATGCGGATGAAGCGGGGGGGCGGCGTAGGCGGGCAGCGCCTCCTGCGTGAAGGCGAACAGTCGGTCACCGTCGAAGGCGGCCCCGTCCTTGAGGCGCACGGCGGCCATGCCACAGCGGCCCTCGCACCCTGCCAACGTCACCTGCGGTCACCTGCGGCCACCTCATCTCCTTGGGGTCTCCTTGGGGCCCCCCTGGGATACTGGGGTGGCCAAACGCGTTTTGGGTGGGTTTGTCCCGCTTTTGGGACGGTGGTGGAGGCACCTCCCATGCCAGGCGCTCATTTTGGGGTGAAAGTTCCCAATTTTCGCCTCCTTTGCGGCCACATGGGCCCAACCCCATTGCCTGACCCTCCCTCAGGGCAGCCAAGTCCCATTTTCACCATTTTGGGGGATGTTTGTGCTCAAAGCCACTCTGGGTGTCAAAAAGTCATTTTTGAACCTTCTTGGTGGTGGCTGAGACCACCTGGGGACACCTCGCCCACCTCAAACCCCAAACCCCAGCCAGGTCCTCATGTTGGTGGGACTCACCCGGCACGGCCACGCCGTAGACGTTGACCTCCTGGATGAAGCTCACCAAGCCCAGCGTGGCCTCCACCTCCGTGGTGGCCACGTTCTCCCCCTTTCCACCTGGGGAGGAGAAGGGACGGGGCCGTCAGGGGTGTCACGGGCGTTATTTTTGTGAAAAATCCTTTTGCTGGGATCTTTTCTCCCGAGAAGCTGAGAAGCTTCAGCTTCTCCATGTTTTGCTGCTTTGGAATGTGACCTTTGGAATCGTTTACCCAGCTGTGAAATTGTTTTTGGCTCGATGACCAATGACAGCCCCACCTGTGTCGAGGCCGTGAGCAGCCACAAGATTTTATTACCTTTCCTTTCCTTTCCTTTCCTTTCCTTTCCTTTCCTTTCCTTTCCTTTCCTTCCCTTCCCTTCCCTTCCCTTCCCTTCCCTTCCCTTCCCTTCCCTTCCCTTCCCTTCCCTTCCCTTCTTTTAGTATAATTTTAATATTTAATTTTCTTTTAATATGATAGATATCATAATATATTCATTTTCTATTTAATTTTCTTTTAATATAATAGATATCATAATATATTCGTTTTCTATTTCATTTTCTTTTAATATGATAGATATCATAATATATTCGTTTTCTATTTCATTTTCTTTTAATATGATAGATATCATAATATATTCATTTTCTATTTCATTTTCTTTTAATATTATAGATATCATAATATATTCGTTTTCTATTTAATTTTCTTTTAATATATCTCATAATATATTCATTTTCTATTTCATTTTCTTTTAATATGATAGATCTCATAATATATTCATTTTCTATTTCATTTTCTTTTAATATGATAGATATCATAATATATTCGTTTTCTATTTAATTTTCTTTTAATATAATAGATCTCATAATATATTCCTTTTCTATTTCATTTTCTTTTAATATGATAGATATCATAATATATTCCTTTTCTTTTAATATACATCATAATACCTCATTTTCTATTAATCTAACATCTATCATAAAATAATAAATCACCCATCTGGAACACGGAGCCAAGGTTCTCATCCCTCCCCTCATCCCGTGGGACACCGCCCCGACGGAAGGATCTGGAATTACCGGAAGGTGTCTCCGACGCGGTCCTGGAAGTAGACGAACCCCTCGGCGTCCATCACGAGGAGGTCGCCGCTGTTGAAGAAGGCGTCGCCCTTGGCCAGGACGTCCCTCAGGATCTTCTTCTGGGTCTTCTGCTCGTCGCCGGCGTAGCCGTGGAACGGCGCGGTCTTGGTGATCTTCACCACCAGCAGCCCCGTCTCACCTTGGCCGAGGAGGAGGAGGAGGAGGAGGAGGAGGAGGAGGAGGAGGAGAAGAAGGAGGAGGAGGAGGAGGAGGAGGAGGAGGAGGAGGAGGAAGGTTGGAGGTGCCCAACCCCTCCTTTGGTTTCTCCAGGGGGTTCCTGGTGGGCTCCGTGGTGGGGCAGGGGTGGTTTGGGCGCAGCTCTGCCCGCCCTTAGGAGGAGGAGGAGGAGGAGGAGGACGACGAGGAGGAGGAGGATGAGGAGGACGAGGAGGAGGAGGAGGAGGCTCCACCCGCCCTGAGGAGGAGGACGAGGACGAGGACGAGGAGGAGGAAGACGACGAGGAGGAGGACGAGGAGGAGGAGGAGGAGGAGGAGGACGAGGACGAGGAGGAGGACGAGGAGGACGAGGACAAGGACGAGGAGAAGGATGAGGAGGAGGAGGAGGAGGAGGAGGAGGAGGAGAAGGATGAGGAGGACAAGGAGGACGAGGAGGAGGACGAGGAGGACGAGGAGGAGGACGAGGAGGACGAGGAGGAGGCTCCACCCGCCCTTAGGAGGAGGAGGAGGAGGAAGAGGAGGAGGAGGAGGAGGAGGACAAGGAGGAGGAGGAGGAGGAGGAGGACGAGGAGGAGGAAGAGGAGGAGGAGGACAAGGAGGAGGAGGAGGAGGAGGAGGAGGAGGACAAGGAGGAGGACGAGGAGGACGAGGAGGAGGACGAGGAGGACGAGGAGGACGAGGAGGACGAGGAGGAGGCTCTGCCCACCCTTAGGAGAATGAGGAGGACGAGGACGAGGAGGACGAGGACGAGGAGGACGAGGAGGATGAGGAGGACAAGGAGGACGAGGCTCCGCCCGCCCTTAGGAGGAGGACGAGGAGGGCGAGGAGGACGAGGAGGACGAGGACGAGGATGAGGAGGACGAGGAGGACGAGGAGGACGAGGAGGACGAGGAGGAGGAGCAGGAGGAGGCTCCGCCCGCCCTTAGGAGGAGGAGGACGAGGAGGAGGAGGATGAGGACGAGGAAGAGGAGGACGAGGAAGAGGAGGAAAAGGACGAGGAGGAGGATGAGGACGAGGAGGATGAGGACGAGGAGGAGGAGGCTCCGCCCGCCCTTAGGAGGAGGAGGACGAGGAGGCTCCGCCCGCCCTTAGGAGGAGGAGGAGGAGGAGGCTCCGCCCACCCTTAGGATGAGGACGAGGAGGAGGAGGAGGAGGAGGAGGAGGAGGAGGAGGACGAGGAGGAGGAGGAGGCTCCGCCCGCCCTTAGGAGGAGGACGAGGAGGAGGAGGAGGACGAGGACGAGGAGGACGAGGACGAGGAGGAGGAGGCTCCGCCCGCCCTTAGGACGAGGAGGAGGAGGATGAGGAGGAGGCTCCGCCCACCCTTAGGAGGAGGATGAGGAGGAGGAGGAGGAGGAGGCTCCGCCCACCCTTAGGAGGAGGAGGAGGAGGAGGAGGAGGAGGAGGAGGCTCCACCCGCCCTTAGGACGAGGAGGAGGAGGATGAGGAGGAGGAGGAGGAGGCTCCGCCCGCCCTTACCGGGTTTGGTGGGGACGCAGAGGCCCCGGTGGTCGCGCACGGGCTCCTCCAGCTCCACGTTGTACCTGATGAGCTCGAAGGGAGCGAAGAGCTGCAGGGGAGAGAGGGAGGGGCCCAGGGTGGAAACAGGAAGGAGGATTTCCCCTCCCCATGGAAAGTTCCGGAATTTCCCTCCCCGCGGAAATTTCCGGAATTTCTTTCCCCGTGGAATTTTCCTTCCCATGGAAATTTCCAGAATTTCCCTCCCCGTGGAATTTTCCTTCCTGTGGAAATGTCCAAAATTTCCTTCCCATGGAAAGTTCCAGAATTTCCCTCTCACGGAAATTTCCGGAATTTCTTTCCCCATTGGAATTTTCCTTCCTGTGGGAATGACTGAAATTTCCTTCCCGTGGAAATTTCCGGAATTCTCTTCCCATGGAAATTTCCAGAGTTCATTTCAGTGGAAATTTCCAGAATTTCTTTCCCCATTGGAATTTCCCTCCCTGTGGAAATTTCCAGAATTTCTTTCCCCGTTGGAATTTTCCTTCCCATGGAAATTTCCAGAATTTCTTTCCCCAGGGAATTTTCCTTCCCGTGGAAATTTCCAGAATCTCCCTCCATGGAAAGTTCCGGAATTTCCCTCTCGCGGAAATTTCCAGAATTTCTTTCCCCAGGGAATTTTCCTCCCCGTGGAAATGTCCGAAATTTCCTTCCCGTGGAAATTTCCAGAATTTCTTTCCCCGTGGAATTTTCCTTCCCATGGAAATTTCCAGAATTTCTTTCCCCATTGGAATTTTCCTTCCTGTGGGAATGACTGAAATTTCCTTCCCGTGGAAATTTCCGGAATTCTCTTCCTGTGGAAATTTCCTGAGTTCATTCCAGTGGAAATTTCCAGAATTTCCTTTCCCGTGGAAATTTCCTTCCCATGGAAATTTCCAGAATTTCCCTCTCGCAGAAATTTCCGGAATTTCTTTCCCTGTGGAATTTTCCTTCCAGTGGAAATTTCCAGAATTTCCCTCCCCGTTGGAATTTTCCAGAATTTCCCTCTCGCGGAAATTTCCGGAATGTCTTTCCCCGTTGGAATTTTCCTTCCCATGGAAATTTCTGGAATTTCCCTCTCGCGGAAATTTCCGGAATTTCTTTCCCCATTAGAATTTTCCTTCCTGTGGAAATTTCCGGAATTTCTTTCCCCGTTGGAATTTTCCTTCCCGTGGAAATTTCCAGAATCTCCCTCCATGGAAAGTTCCGGAATTTCCCTCTCGCGGAAATTTCCAGAATTTCTTTCCTGTGAGATTTTCCTTCCCATGGAAATTTCCAGAATTTCTTTCCCCGTTGCAATTTTCCTTCCCGTGGGAATGTCCGAAATTTCCCTCTCGTGGAATTTTCCAGAATTTCCCTCCCCACGGAAATTTCCGGAATTTCTTTCCCCGTGGAATTTTCCTTCCCGTGGAATTTTCCTTCTCGTGGAAATTTCCAGAATTCCCTTCCCGTGGAATTTTCCAGAATTTCCTTCCCGCAGAAATTTCCAGAATTTCTTTCCCATTGGAATTTTCCTTCCAGTGGAAATGTCCAAAATTTCCTTCCCATGGAAATTTCCAGAATTTCCCTCTCGCGGAAATTTCCGGAATTTCTTTCCCTGTTGGAATTTTCCTTCCCGTGGAAATGTGCAAAATTTCCTTCCCGTGGAAATTTCCAGAATTTCTTTCCCCATTAGAATTTTCCTTCCCGTGGAAATTTCCAGAATTTCTTTCCCTGTTGGAATTTTCCTTCCCATGGAAATTTCCAGAATTTCCCTCCCCGGGGAATTTTCCTTCCTGTGGAAATGTCCAGAATTTCCTTCCCATGGAAATTTCCAGAGTTCATTTCAGTGGAAATTTCCAGAATTCCCTTCCTGTGGAAATTTCCAGAATTTCCCTCCCATTTCCGGGTGTGCTCTGATGTGATTGGTCGGTTCCAACCCATGGGAACAACCCCCCCCAATCCTGACATTCTGGGCATTAAAAACCGTTTGGTTTTAATTGTCTTTAATTTAATTTTTTTAAATTTTTTAGATTAAATGGCTAAAATTAAATCTGATTTAAAGTGATTGAAATAAGTTATTTAAACTAGTTATTTAAATAAGTTATTTAAACTAGTTATTTAAATAAGTTATTTAAATATTTGATCTGATCCAATCAAATGGTGAACGAACTCATTGGTGGCATCTTCCAAATCCAGGAGATGTGGGGACAACACGATGGGAAAAAAGGGGGAAAAATCGGATTTTTTAAGCTTTTCCTCCATTCCAGCTTTTGCTCCAAAATCTGTTTTTTGAGCTTTTACTCTTTCCCAGCTTTTGCTCCAAAATCTGATTTTTTAAGCTTTTCCTCCATTCCAGCTTTTGCTCCAAAATCTGATTTTTGTAGTTTTTGTTCTGTCCCAGCTTTTGCTCCAAAATCTGATTTTTGAGCTTTTACTCTTTCCCAGCTTTTGCTCCAAAATCTGATTTTTTAAGCTTTTCCTCCATTCCAGCTTTTGCTCCAAAATCTGATTTTTGTAGTTTTTGTTCTGTCCCAGCTTTTGCTCCAAAATCTGATTTTTGAGCTTTTACTCTTTCCCAGCTTTTGCTCCAAAATCTGATTTTTGAGCTTTTCCTCCATTCCAGCTTTTGCTCCAAAATCTGATTTTTGTAGTTTTTGCTCTTTCCCAGTTTTTCCTCAAAAATCTGATTTTTTAGCTTTTGTTCCATCCCAGCTTTTGCTCCAAAATCTGATTTTTGAGCTTCCGCTCTCTCCCACTTTTTCCTCCAAAATCTGATTTTTGAGCTTTTGTTCCGTCCCAGTTTTTGCTCCAAAATCTGTTTTTTGTAGTTTTTGCTCTTTCCCAGTTTTTCCTCAAAAATCTGATTTTTTAGCTTTTGTTCCATCCCAGCTTTTGCTCCAAAATCTGATTTTTGTAGTTTTTGCTCTTTCCCATTTTTTGCTCAAAAATCTGATTTTTGAGCTTTTGTTCCATCCCAGTTTTTGCTCTTTCCCAGTTTTTGCTCAAAAATCAGATTTTTGAGCTCTTGTTCCATCCCAGCTATTGCTCCAAAATCTGATTTTTGTAGTTTTTGCTCTTTCCCAGTTTTTGCTCAAAAATCTGATTTTTGAGCTTCTGCTCTCTCCCACTTTTTCCTCACAAATCTGATTTTTGCAGCTTTTGTTCCGTCCCAGCTTTTGCTCCAAAATCTGATTTTTGAGCTTTTGTTCCATCCCAGCTTTTGCTCCAAAATCTGATTTTTGCAGCTTTTGCTCCACGGGAAGGTGAAGGCTGAGATGTGGCACCAAAAGAGCCACAGAGGTGACCGGAGATGTCCCCATGGACACCCCAAAACCCATCTGGACACCAACACTGTTGGGTCAGCGTTGGCCAACTCGGAGGGGACTCATTTTGGGTGGGAAAAGGGCGTTTTGGGGACTCTGGTGTTGTGGCAGCCCAAGGTGATGGATGGTGCTGGAGACATCTCTGGAGATGTCAATGTTTGCTCCACCAAAGAGCTTCAACCAAGGCTCAACCAAGGTTTAACCAAGGCTCAACCAAGATTCAACCAAGGTTTAACCAAGGCTCAAGCAAGACTCAACCAAGACTCATCCAAGGTTCAACCAAGATTCATCCAAATGTTTGCTCCACCACCAAGAGCTTCATCCAAGACCCAACCAAGGTTCAACCAAGATTCATCCAAATGTTCGCTCCACCACCAAAGAGCTTCATCCAAGACTCAACCAAGGTTTAACCAAGGTTTAACGAAGACTCAACCAAGGTTCATCCAAGACTCAACCAAGGTTCAACCAAGACTCAACCAAGATTCATCCAGATGTTTGCGCCACCACCAAGAGCTTCATCCAAGACCCAACCAAGACCCAACCAAGACTCAACCAAGAGCTTTATCCTAGACTCATCCAAGACTCAACCAAGGTTCAACCAAAATTCATCCAAATGTTTGCTCCACCACCAAGAGCTCCATCCAAGACTCAACCAAGGTTCAACCAAGACTCAACCAAGACTCAACCAAGACTCAACCAAGAGCTCCATACAAGACTCAACCAAGGCTCATCCAAGACTCAACCAAGCTTTAACCAAGATTCATCCAAATGTTCGCTCCACCACCAAGAGCTCCATCCAAGACTCAGCCAAGACTCAACCAAGACTCAACCAAGAGCTCCATCCAAGACTCAACCAAGGTTCATCCAAGACTCAACCAAGACTCATCCAAGATTCATCCAAATGTTTGCTCCACCCCCAGCAGCTCCATCCAAGACTCAACCAAGAGCTCCATCCTAGACTCAACCAAGATTCATCCAAGACTCAACCAAGCCTTTCCTTGGATGAAACCCAACTTGAGGCGCCACGCTGGTGTCACCCCGAGGAGGACGTGCTCACCTTGATGAACCTGTTGGCCCTGCCCACGGCGCCGACCTTGCCGGTGTAGTTGATGAAGCCGGCGTTGCCCTCGGTGGCCCCGTAGAACTCCCAGACGGCCACGGGCCCGAAGCGCCGCAGGAACTCCGTCCACACCTCGGCCCTCATGCCGTTGCCCAGGGCCATGCGCACGCCGTGCTCGCGGTCATCGGCGCGCTGGGGAGGGGACACGGGGACGGGGCCACCTCGGGGGGTGACCGGAGAGGTGGGGACACCTCAAGGGGGGGTTTGGGGCGGGTGGGGACTCACCTGGGGCGTGTTGCACAGGTAGCGCATGAGCTCGCCCACGTATTGGATGACGGAGACGTTGTAGCGGCGGCAGTCGGGCCAGAACTGGGAGGCCGAGAACTTGGAGCGCAGGACGCAGGTGGCACCTGGGGACACGGCAGGGGGACGGTGACCAGGCCCCTCCTCTCTTTACGCCTGGCCTCCGTCCATCCATCATCCATCCATCCATCCATCCATGATCCATCATCCATGATCCATCCATGATCCATGATCCATCCATCATCCATCATCCATCCATCATCCATCATCCATCCATCCATCCATCATCCATCCATGATCCATCATCCATCCATCCATCCATCCATCATCCATCCATCATCCATCCATCATCCATCCATGATCCATCCATCATCCATCATCCATCCATCATCCATCCATCCATCCATCCCTCATCCATCCATCCCTCATCCATCCATCATCCATCCATCATCCATCCATCCATCATCCATCCATCCATCCATCCATCATCCATCATCCATCCATCCATCATCCATCCATCCATCATCCATCCATCCATCCATCCATCCATCATCATCCATGATCCATCCATTATCCATCCATCATCCATCATCCATCATCCATCCATCATCCATCCATCCATCCATCATCCATCCATCCATCATCCATCCATCCATCCATCCATCCATCATCCATCCATCATCCATCCATCCATCCATCCATCCATCCATCATCCATCCATCCATCATCCATCATCCATCATCCATCCATCCATCATCCATCATCCATCCATCCATCCATCCACCCATCCATCCATCATCCATCCATCCATCCATCCATCATCCATCATCCATCCATCCATCCATCATCCATCCATCATCCATCCATCCATCCATCATCCATCATCCATCATCCATCCATCCATCCATCATCCATCCATCCCCCATCCATCCATCATCCATCCATCCATCCATCCATCCATCCATCCATCCATCCATCATCCATCCATCATCCATCCATCCATCATCCATCCATCCATCCATCCATCCATCCATCATCCATCCATCATCCATCCATCCATCCATCCATCATCCATCATCCATCCATCCATCCATCCATCCATCCATCCATCCATCCATCATCCATCATCCATCCATCCATCCATCCATCATCCATCCATCCATCCATCCATCCATCATCCATCCATCCATCCATCCATCCATCCATCCATCCATCATCCATCCATCCATCATCCATCCATCCATCCATCATCCATCCATCCATCCATCATCCATCATCCATCATCCATCCATCCATCCATCATCCATCCATCATCCATCCATCCATCCATCATCCATCCATCCATCATCCATCCATCCATCATCCATCCATCCATCCATCCATCCATCCATCCATCCATCATCCATCCATCCATCATCCATCCATCCATCCATCCATCATCCATCCATCCATCATCCATCCATCCATCCATCATCCATCCATCCATCCATCATCCATCATCCATCATCCATCCATCCATCCATCATCCATCCATCATCCATCCATCCATCCATCATCCATCCATCCATCCATCCATCATCCATCCATCCATCATCCATCCATCCATCCATCCATCCATCCATCCATCCATCATCCATCATCCATCATCCATCCATCCATCATCCATCCATCCATCCATCCATCATCCATCCATCCATCATCCATCCATCCATCCATCATCCATCCATCCATCCATCATCCATCATCCATCATCCATCCATCCATCCATCATCCATCCATCCATCCATCCATCCATCCATCATCCATCATCCATCCATCATCCATCCATCCATCATCCATCATCCATCATCCATCCATCCATCATCCATCCATCCATCCATCCATCCATCATCCATCCATCCATCCATCATCCATCCATCATCCATCCATCATCCATCCATCCATCATCCATCATCCATCATCCATCCATCCATCCTGTCCGTCTGTCCCTCCGTGTCCGTACCCACTTCCAGGCACCCTCCCAGTCCCACCAGGAGCCCGGCTGAGTGGTAGAGGGGCAGCGTGGTGTAGACGACGTCGTCGGGCCGCAGCCCGCAGATCCGGGCCAGGCTGGCCACCATCATCATCTTCAGCTCCGTGATCACCGCGGCCTTGGGCAGACCTGCGGGGACAAGGGGCTGGGTGGGACCACACAGGTTCCTGAGGGCTCCTGGGGGTTCCTGGGGGTTCCTGGAGGACCTAAGGTGGGCACTGGGGGTCTTTGGCCCTCATTGGAGGAACCCTGAGGAACCTCACCCAGGGAGTGATGCCCATGGAGACAGGACACACCTGGCCCAGGTGGACCTGAGATGGTCAGGGCTGGAGGAAGCCCCCAAGTCCCTCCAAGCTGCCCATGTGTGGACAGAGCTGGGACACACCTGGCCCAGGTGGACCCACCATGGTTCAGGAAGTCCCCAAAGCCCCTCCAAGCTGCCCATGTGAGGACACACCTGGCCAAGGTGGACCTGAGATGGTCAGGGCTGGAAGAAGCCCCCCAAGACTCCTTCCATTAATGTTGACCCACCCACACGGACATTGCCAGGACACACCTGGCCCAGGTGGAACCACCATGGTCCAGGAAGCCCCCTAAGCCCCTCCAAGCTGCCCATGTGGACACACCTGGCCAAGGTGGACCTGAGATGGTCAGGGCTGGATGAAGCCCCCAAATCCCTCCCAGCTGCCCATGTGGACACAGCCAGGACACACCTGCCCCAGGTGAACCTATGATGGTCCAGGAAGGCCCCCAAGCCCCTCCAAGCTGCCCACGTGGACACACCTGGCCCAGGTGGACCTGAGATGGTCAGGGCTGGAGGAAGCCCCCAAATCCCTCCAAGCTGCCCATGTGGACACAGCCAGGCCACACCTGGCCAAGGTGGACCCACCATGGTCTAGAAAGCCCCCCAAGACCCTCCAAGCTGCGCATGTGTGGACACACCTGGCCCAGGTGGATCCACCATGGTCAGGGTTGGAGGAAGCCCCCAAGACTCCTTCCATCAATGTTGACCCACCCACAAGGACATTGCCAGGACACACCTGGCCCAGGTTGACCCACCATGGTCTAGAAAGCCCCCCAAGACCCTCCAAGCTGCCCATGTGAGGACACACCTGGCCAAGGTGGACCTGAGATGGTCAGGGCTGGAGGAAGCCCCCAAATCCCTCCAAGCTGCCCATGTGTGGACAGAGCCGGGACACACCCGACCAAGGTGGACCCATGATGGTCCAGGAAGTCCCCAAGTCCCTCCAAGCTGCCCATGTGTGGACAGAGCCGGGACACACCTGGCCCAGGTGAGCCCACCATGGTCCAGCAAGCTCCCCAAGCCCCTCCAAGCTGCCCATGTGAGGACACACCTGGCCAAGGTGGACCCACCATGGTCAGGGCTGGAGGAAGCCCCCCAAGACTCCTTCCATTAATGCTGAATGATCCACATGGATATAACTGGGACACACCTGCCCCAGGTGAACCCATGATGGTCAAGGAAGTCCCCAAAGCCCCTCAAAACTGCCCATGTGGACACACCTGGCCAAGGTGGACCTGAGATGTTCCAGGAAGCCCCCCAAGCTGCCCATGTGTGGACACACCTGGCCCAGGTGGACCCGCCATGGTCCAGGAAGCCCCCCAAGGTGCCCACACCCACCCAGCGCCCCCTGCACTCACCTGTGGTGCCCGAGGTGTAGATGTACATGGCCTTGGAGTCGGCGCTGACTCCAAGCCCCCCCCAATTTGCCCTTGTGTGGACACACCTGGCCCAGGTGGACCTGAGATGGTCCAAAAAGTCCCCAAAGCCCCTCCAAGCTGCCCATGTGGACACACCTGGCCAAGGTGGACCTGAGATGGTCAGGGCTGGATGAAGCCCCCAAGACCCGCCAAGCTGCCCATGTGGACACAACCAGGACACACCTGGCCCAGGTGAACCCATGATGGTCCAGGAAGCCCCCCAAGCCCCTCCAATCTGCCCATGTGGACACACCTGGCCAAGGTGGACCTGAGATGGTCAGGGCTGGAGGAAGCCCCCAAATCCCTCCAAGCTGCCCATGTGTGGACAGAGCCGGGACACACCTGGCCCAGGTGAACCCATGATGTTCCAGGAAGTCCCCAAAGCCCCCCAAGGTGCCCATGTGTGGACACATCTGGCCCAGGTGGATCCACCATGGTCAGGGTTGGAGGAAGCCCCCAAGACTCCTTCCATCAATGTTGACCCACCCACATGGACATTGCCAGGACACACCTGGCCCAGGTGAGCCCACCATGGTCTAGGAAGGCCCCCAAGCCCCTCCAAGCTGCCCATGTGGACACACCTGGCCCAGGTGGATTCACCATGGTCCAGGAAGCCCCCCAAGCTGCCCACGCCCACCCAGCGCCCCCTGCACTCACCTGTGGTGCCCGAGGTGTAGATGTACATGGCCTTGGAGTCGGCGCTGACCCCGGCGCGGTGCCCGGCGGGCGGGGGCTCCTCAGGTGAGGCCTCGATGTGGGGCAGCAGCGCCTCCACGCCTGCCGTGGGCGAGGCCACGCTCAGGTAGAAGACGGCGACGCCGGCGCGGCGCAGCTCGGGCAGCACCTCCTCCACGGCCTCGCGGAGCTCTGCGGGACACACGGACACGCGGTGAGCCCACCTGGGCACAGCTGGAGTGCCACAGGGGCACCTGGGCAGGTGGGCACAGCTGGAATGCCACAGGGGCACCTGGGCAGGTGGGTGCAGCTGGAAACCCCAATGGGCAGGTGGGCACAGCTGGAAACCCCAACGGGCACCTGGGCAGGTGGGCACAGCTGGAAACACCAATGGGCACCTGGGCAGGTGGGCACAGCTGGAAACCCCAATGGGCACCTGGGCAGGTGGGCACAGCTGGAATCCCCAATGGGCACCTGGGCAGGTGGGCACCAGACCCAGACCCACCCCAAATGTGAGCCCTGGGGCTGGGGGCACCCCAAAAACCCAGGACGGCACCCAGTGGGAACTGTGGGCACCCTGAGCACCCCAAAAAGGGCCCCTGATCCCACAGACACCCCAAAACCCCCCAAAACCCCAAAAATATACACAGGGACAGTGACACACCCAGGGACACACAGGGACACACACAGGGACACATGGGGACAGTGACACACACAGGGACAGTGACACACACAGGGACAGCCATGTCCAGGCTGTGACACACACACAGGGACAGTGACAGACACACAGGGACAGTGACAGACACACAGGGACACGCAGGGACAGCCATGTCCAGACTGTGACACACACACAGGGACACACAGGGACAGTGACACACACAGGGACACACAGTGACACACACAGGGACAGTGACACACACACAGGGACACACAGGGACACACGGGGACAGTGACACACACAGGGACACACAGGGACAGTGACACACACAGGGACAGTGACAGACACACAGGGACACACAGGGACACACAGGGACAGTGACACACACAGGGACAGCCATGTCCAGGCTGTGACACACACACAGGGACACACAGGGACAGTGACACACACAGGGACAGTGACAGACATGGGGACACACAGGGACACACGGGGACAGTGACACACACGGGGACAGCCATGTCCAGGCTGTGACACACACATGGGGACAGTGACAGACACACAGTGACACACACAGGGACAGCCATGTCCAGACTGTGACATGCACACAGGGACACACAGGGACAGTGACACACACGGGGACAGTGACAGACACACAGGGACACACAGGGACACACGGGGACAGTGACACACACAGGGACAGCCATGTCCAGGCTGTGACACACACACACAGGGACAGTGACAGTGACACACATGGGGATAGTGACACACACACAGGGACACACACAGGGACACACAGGGACAGCCATGTCCAGGCTGTGACATAGAGGAAGGGACCCACAAAGAGGAAGTGACAGACCCAGGGACAGTGACAGGGACACACAGGGACAGTGAGAGGGACACACCCAGGGACAGTGACAGGGACACACAGGGACAGCCATGTCCAGGCTGTGACACACACACAGGGACAATGACGGGGACACCCAGGGACAGTGACAGGGACACCCAGGGACAGTGAGAGGGACACACAGGGACAATGGCAGACCCAGGGACAGTGAGAGGGACACACAGGGACAGCCATGTCCAGGCTGTGACACACACACAGGGACAGTGACAGACACACAGGGACAGTGACAGGGACACACCCAGGGACAGGGACACACCCAGGGTCAGTGACACACTCAGGGACAGTGACAGTGACACACCCAGGGACAGTGACACGCACGGGGACAGGGACACACAGGGACAGTGACAGTGACACACCCAGGGACAGGGACACCCAGGGACAGGGACAGGGACACACCCAGGGACAGGGACACACCCAGGGACAGGGACAGGGACACCCAGGGACAGTGAGAGGGACACACACAGAGACAGGGACACACCCAGGGACAGTGACACACACGGGGACAGTGACACACCCAGGGACAGGGACAGGGACACACAGGGACAGTGACACACCCAGGGACAGTGACACACACGGGGACAGTGACACGCACGGAGACAGTGACACGCACGGGGACAGTGACACACCCAGGGACAGTGACAGGGACACACCCAGGGACAGGGACACACACGGGGACAGTGACACACCTGGGGACAGTGACACTCGTGCAAACTCCCCCACCCCACGGTCACTCACTGGGGCTGGCACAGACCGGGGTGGCTTTGGAGGCCACAAACCCCTCATGTCCCCAAACCCCCCCAAACCCTGAGCTGTCCCCTCTCACCAGCGCTGGCCAGCACCACGGTGGCCTTGGTGACCCCAAACCCCCCAAACCCTGTGATGTCCCCTCTCACCAGGGCTGGCCAGCACCACAGTGACCCTGGTGGCCACAAAGCCCCACATGTCCCCAAACACCCCATTGTCCCCTCTCACCAGGGCTGGCCAGCACCACGGTGGCCTTGGTGGCCCCAAACCCCCCAAACCCTGTGATGTCCCCTCTCACCAGGACTGGCCAGCACCATGGTGACCCTGGTGGCCACAAACCCCCACTGTCCCCTCTCACCAGGGCTGGCCAGCACCACGGTGACCCTGGTGGCCCCATACCCCCATTGTCCCCTCTCACCAGGGCTGGCCAGCACCATGGTGGCCTTGGTGGCCCCATACCCCCCTGAACACCTCGTTGTCCCCTCTCACCAGGGCTGGCCAGCATCAGCCTTGGTGGCCCCAAACCCCCCAAACCCCCTCAAACACCCCACTGTCCCCTCTCACCAGGGCTGGCCACCATCATGGTGACCCTGGTGGCCCCATACCCCCACTGTCCCCTCTCACCAGGGCTGGCCAGCACCACGGTGACCCTGGTGGCCCCATACCCCCCAAACCCCCTCAAACACCCCACTGTCCCCTCTCACCAGGGCTGGCCAGCATCACGGTGGCCTCGGCCGCCTCCAGCGCGTGCCGCAGCGCCCGTCCCCGCACGTTGCAGTTGAGGCAAGCCATGGCGCAGCCCAGCTTGGCCAAGGCCAGCCAGGTCCACAGGTAGGCCGGCTCGTTGGGCAGGAACACGGCCACGGTCTGGCCCCCGCCGCGCAGCCCCGCGCGCCGCCGCAGCGCCCAGGCCGCGCGGTTGCTGAGGCGCTCGGCGTCCTCGAAGGTCAGCACCTGCTCCTGGAAGAGCAGCAGGGGATGGCGCGGGCGCAGCCGGACGTGCTGCCGGAACACGTCCAGCAGCGTGGTGGCCGGCTTGGCGGCCAGGCGCCGGCGGCAGCGCAGCGATGACCGCGCCATGGTGCCGAAGAAGGCCAGGTCCTGCCACAGGAAGGGCGCCAGGCGGGCAGCGGCCAGAGGGGCCAGGGCCAGCAGCACGGCCAGCAGGGCCAGCAGGGCCGGCAGCACCGCCATGGCCACCGCGGCGGTGGGGACGGTGGCCAAGGTGCGCCGGGTGACCTTTGGGCCGTGGCGGCGGCGGGGCCGGGGCCGGAGGTCGCCGCTCTTGGGTTCGCGCTCTCTGTTTGTTTTCCTTCCTCTTCTCCGGTTGTTTTCTCCCCTTTGGCCTTCCCCGCCCCCGGGAGCGGCTCTGTGGGCACAGCTGTCACAGCCCGCTGGCTCTGCCTGCCCGGCCGGCTGGCTGGCTGTCCGTCCGGCTGGCTGTCTGTCTGTCTGTCCGGCTGGCTGTCTGTCCAGCTGGCTGGCTGTTAAACTGTCCAGCTGTCCATCTGTCCAGCCTTTGTCCAGCTGTCCGGCCTCTGTCTGTCTGGCTGTCCGGCCTCTGCCACCCTGGCTGTCTGATTGTCCAGCCATTCATCCTCTGCCTGCCCAGCTGTCCATCTGTCCAGCTGTCCATCTGTCCGGCCTCTGCCTGCCCAGCTGTCCGGCTGTCCATCTGTCCAGCCTCTGTCTGGCTGTCCAGCCTCTACCAGCCTGGCTGTCCATCTGTCCTGGCTCTGTCCATCTGTCCAGCTCTGTCTGGCTGTCCGGCCTCTGCCTGCCCAGCTGTCCGGCTGTCCATCTGTCCGGCCTCTGTCCATCTGTCCGGCCTCTGTCCATCTGTCCTGGCTCTGTCCATCTGTGCAGCTTCTGTCCATCTGTCCAGCTCTGTCTGGCTGTCCGGCCTCTGCCTTCCCAGCTCTCTGGCTGTCCATCTGTCCGGCCTCTGTCCATCTGTCCTGGCTCTGTCCATCTGTGCAGCTTCTGTCCATCTGTCCAGCCTCTGTCCGGCTGTCCGGCCTCTATCGGGCTGTCCGGCCTCTGCCTTCCCAGCTGTCCGGCTGTCCATCTGTCCGGCCTCTGTCCGGCCATCCAGCATGTGCCACCACTGCTGTCCCTCTGTGCAGCCTCTGCCAGCCCAGCTGTCCATCTTGGACACCTCAGGGACACCTTGGGGACACCCCCGAAGCAGGGACATCCCACGGGGACACATCAGCGACACCCCAGGGACACCCAGGGGACACCCCAGGGACACTCCTGAAGCAGGGACACTTCAGGGACACCCCAGGGACACCTGAGGGACAATTCCAAAGCAGGAACAACCCGTGAAACCTCAGGAACACCCCAGGGACACCCCTGAATTGGGGACACCCCAAGAACACATTGGGGACACCCCTGAAGCAGGGACACCCCGGGGACACCCCCAAAGCGGGGACACCCCCGGGGACTCTTCGGGGCGGGGGTTGTGGGCGGTGCCGCCCAGCAAAAGGGAGGCGCGCAGGTCCCACCGAGATTCGAACTCGGATCGCTGGATTCAGAGTCCAGAGTGCTCACCATTACACCATGGGACCGCCCGGATCCGTCCGCGCCGCTCCCTCCGCCACGAAAAAGAGACCGCGGGACCGCCCCTGCGGGAGCGGGCGGGAAACCCCCGGGGAGGGCTGGGAAAAGAGGAAAAAAGGGGAAAAAAAAGTGGGAAAAAAGGGAAAAAATTGGGAAAAAAAGTGGAAAAACAGAGGAAAAGGAGACTCGCCCGAACAGGGACTTGAACCCTGGACCCTCAGATTAAAAGTCTGATGCTCTACCGACTGAGCTATCCGGGCTCTGCTGCAGTGCCGTGCAGGCCGTGATCAAACCGGATTTGAGGAAAAACTCGCGGTTTTGGGGCAAAATCGAGGGGGTTTGGGGAGAAACCCGAGGATTTGGGGAGAAACTTCGTGATTTTCGGGAAAAGCCCAAGGATTTGGGGAAAAAACTTGAGGTTGTAGAGAAAAATCGAGCGGTTGTTGAGGGGAAAAAAAAAGGTTTAGGGAGAAACCCGAGGTTTTGGGAGGGGGGGGGGGAAGAGATTCTGGGAAAAAAATTTAAAAAAAAGGAGGTTTTAGGGAAAAACCAGAGGATATCGGGAGAAAACCTGATATTTTAGGGAGAAACCCGATGTTTTTGGGAGAAACCCGAGGTTTTAAGGAAAAACACGAGGTTTCGGGGGCAAATCTCGCGGTTTTAGAGAGAAACCCGACGTTTTAGGGAGAAACACAAGATTTTGGGGAAAACCCGAGGGTTTAGGGAGGAACACGAGATTTTAGAGAAAAAAACTAAAATTCTGGCCTTCTGCCCCCTCATGTTTCCCGCCCTGTTCCCCCCTCACGTTTCCTGATATTTTCCCCCTCACGTTTCCCATTTTTTACCTCATAATCTCCACCTTCTTTCCCCCTCACATTTCCCAGCATTTTCTCCCCTCATACTTCCCGCCATTTTCACTCTCTTATTTCCCATTTTTACCTCACGTTTTCTGGCCTTTCCCCCCTCACGTTTCCTGACATTTTCCCCCTCACGTTTCCCATTTTTTACCTCATAATCTCCACCTTCTTTCCTCCTCACATTTCCCAACATTTTCTCCCCTTTATGTTTCCTGCCATTTTCAGCCTCTTATTTCCCCTTTTTTACCTCAGATTTCCCACCTTTTTTCCCCCCTCATTATTCCCAGCATTTTCTCCCCTCATGCTTCCCACCATTTTCACCCTCTTATTTCTCTTTTTTTACCTCACGTTTTCTGGCCTTTCCCCCTCATGTTTCCCATTTTCTTACCTTATGATTTCCGCCCTTTTTCCTTCATGTTTCCTGCTCTTTTCTCCCCTCACATTTTCCACCATTTTCTCCCCTCACATTTTCCACCATTTTTTCTCCTCACATTTCCCACCATTTTCTCCCCTCACATTTCTCACCCTTTTTCCCCTTATCTTTCCCATTTTTACCTCACCTTTTCTGCTCTTTTCCCCCTCACATTTTCCATCATTTTCTCCCCTCACATTTTCCATCATTTTACCCCCTCACATTTCCCCCCATTTTCTTCCCTCACATTTCCCACCCTTTTTCCCTTATCTTTCCCATTTTTTACCTCACTTTTTCTGCTCTTTTCCCCCTCATGTTTACCTCCATTTTCTCCCCTCACATTTCCCACCATTTTCTCCCCTCACATTTCCCACCATTTTCTCCCCTCACATTTCCCATTTTCTCCCCTCACATTTCCCACCATTTTCTCCCCTCACATTTTCCACCATTTTCTCCCCTCACATTTCTCACCCTTTTTCCCTTATCTTTCCCATTTTTTACCTCACTTTTTCTGCTCTTTTCCCCCTCATGTTTACCTCCATTTTCTCCCCTCACATTTCCCCCCATTTTCTCCCCTCACATTTCCCCCCATTTTCTCCCCTCACGTTTCCCACCATTTTCTCCCCTCACATTTCCCACCATTTTCTCTCCTCACGTTTTCCGCCATTTTCTCCCCTCACATTTCCCCCCATTTTCTCCCATTTCCCACCATTTTCTCCCCTCACATTTTCCACCATTTTCTCCCCGCACATTTTCCCCCATTTTCTCCCCTCACATTTCCCCCCATTTTCTCCCCTCACATTTCCCCCCATTTTCTCCCCTCACATTTCTCACCCTTTTTCCCCTTATCTTTCTCATTTTTTACCTCACCTTTTCTGCTCTTTTTCCCCTCACATTTCCCACCATTTTCTCCCCTCACATTTTCCACCATTTTCTCCCCTCACATTTCCCTCCATTTTCACCCCTCACATTTCCCATTTTCTCCCCTCACATTTTCCACCATTTTCTCTCCTCACATTTCTCACCCTTTTTCCCTTATCTTTCCCTTTTTTTACCTCACCTTTTCTACTCTTTTCCCCCTCACATTTCCCACCATTTTCTCCCCTCACATTTTCCACCATTTTCTCCCCTCACATTTCCCCCCATTTTCTCCCCTCACATTTCCCACCATTTTCTCCCCTCACATTTTCCACCATTTTCCCCCCTCACATTTTCCCACCATTTTCACCCCTCGCATTTCCCATTTTCTCCCCTCACATTTCCCATTTTCCCCCCTCACATTTTCCCCCATTTTCTCCCCTCACATTTCCCCCCATTTTCTCCCCTTGCATTTTCCTCCATTTTCTCCCCTCACATTTCCCAACATTTTCTCCCCTCACATTTCCCAACATTTTCTCCCCTCACATTTCCCTCCATTTTCTCCCCTCACATTTCTCACCCTTTTTCCCCTTATCTTTCTCATTTTTTAACTCAGATTTTCTGCTCTTTTCCCCCTCACATTTTCCACCATTTTCTCCCCTCACATTTTCCACCATTTTCTCCCCTCACATTTCCCCCCATTTTCTCCCATTTCCCACCATTTTCTCCCCTCACATTTCTCACCTTTTTTCCCTTATCTTTCTCATTTTTACCTCACCTTTTCTGCTCTTTTCCCCCTCACATTTCCCATTTTCTCCCCTCACATTTCCCCCCATTTTCTACCATTTCCCACCATTTTCTCCCCTCACGTTTCCCACCATTTTCTCCCCTCACATTTCCCCCCATTTTCTCCCATTTTCCACCATTTTCTCCCCTTACATTTCCCCCCTCACATTTCCCACCCTTTTTCCTTTATCTTTCCCATTTTTTACCCCACTTTTTCTGCCCTATTCTCCCCTCATGTTTCCCACCCACAAATTTGGATTTTCCTCTCGATTCCTCCTCTCCTGCTGGGTGTCTCCATGTCCATCCCCCTCGCTGTCGCCTAGGGTGAGGTGCTAATTGGTATATTTAAATGAGAAGAATTGAAATTTTTCATTTTTTATAATATTTTAATGTAATATTATATTTTATATCATAATTTTAAAATTATTTTTTCAAGCAAATAGGGTGAGGGTGAGGGTTAGGGAATATTTGGAATATGAAAATGCAAATAATTTGAATATTTAAATATTAATTTGGGTTAGGTTTAGGGTTAGGGTTTTGGTTGGGATCGGGGTCAGGGTTAGGGGATAATTGGAATATTAAATGCGAATAATTTGAATATTCATATTGGAATTTGGGTTAGGGTTAAGGACACGGTTACGGTTTGAAAATATTTGGAATATTAAAACGAGAATAATTTGTATATTTAACAGGGATTTAATTTTTAAATGTGAATATTTCAAAGGGTTTGGCCTAGGGTATAACTGGAATTCTAAAATGGGAATAATTTGAATATGTAAATGTCAGGGTTAGGATTAAGGTCAGGTTTTGGTTATAATTGTAACATTAAAATAGGAATCATTTGAAACTTTAAATTCTAATTTGGTTTTGGGTAAGGATTAGGGTTAGAGTTAGGTTTAGGCTTGGGGTGAGTGTCAGTGAATATTTGAAATAATAAAATGAGAATTATTTGAATATTTATCAGGGAATTTAATTTTTAAATGTGAATATTTCAAACGTTTTGGCCTAGGGTATAAGTGGAATTTTAAAATGAGAATAATTTGAATATATAAATGTCAGGGTTAGGGTTGGGTTTTGGGTTTGTGTTAGGCTCAGCACCAGTGAATATTTGAAATAACTAATGGAGAATTATTGGAATATTTAACAGCGAATTTCATTTTCATATGCAAACATTTCAAAGGCTTTGTTCTAGGGTATAATTGGAATTTTAAAACGAGAATAATTTGAATACACAAGTCTAAATTTCATTTTTAACCACGAACATTCCCCAGCTCTGTTTCAAGCCCTCACGGGGCGGATCCCCAGCCCGTTCCCGCCAGATCCCGGCCTGAAGAAGGGGAAGAGAATCCCGGGGATCCTCAGGGGGGTGGATCCCAGCAGCTGCTTCTCCTCGGCGTCGAAGAACTGCAGCAGGCGCCGCTCGTGGTCCAGCAGCAGGCCCAGCACGCGGCAGCGCCCGCGGCGCCGCTCCAGGCGCCCGGCCCGCAGCCGGAACTCACCCCCGGAATAACCCAGGGCTGCGGCCGCTCCCTCGGGGAGGGACAGCAGGGAATCGCCCCACAGGGGAGCCGGGCTGGGAGCCGGGGTGGGATCTGGGGTGGGATTCAGGGAATCTGGGGTGGGATCTGGGGTGGGATTCAGGGAATCTGGGGTGGGATCTGGGATGGGATCCGGGGTGGGATCTGGGGTGGGATTCAGGGAATCTGGGATGGGATCTGGGGTGGGATTCAGGGAATCTGGGGTGGGATCTGGGGTGGGATCGGGGATGGGATCTGGGGTGGGATTCAGGGAATCTGGGATGGGATCTGGGATGGGATTCAGGGAATCTGGGGTGGGATCTGGGGTGGGATCGGGGATGGGATCTGGGGTGGGATTCAGGGAATCTGGGATGGGATCTGGGATGGGATCCGGGGTGGGATCCAGGGTGGGATCTGGGGTGGGATTCAGGGAATCTGGGATGGGACTTGGGGTGGGATTCAGGGAACCTGGGATGGGATCTGGGGTGGGATTCAGGGAATCTGGGGTGGGATCTGGGATGGGATCCGGGGTGGGATCTGGGGTGGGATTCAGGGAATCTGGGATGGGATCTGGGATGGGATCCGGGGTGGGATCCGGGGTGGGATCTGGGATGGGAACCCTCAGGGAATGGGGAGCGGGATCGGGGATGGGATCTGGGATGGGAACCCTCAGGGAATCAGGAGTGGGATCTGGGATAGGATCCAGGGTGGGATCTGGGGTGGGATCTGGGATGGGATCCGGGGTGGGATCTGGGGTGGGATTCAGGGAATCTGGGATGGGATCTGGGGTGGGATCTGGGGTAGGATTCGGGATGGGAACCCTCAGGGAATCTGGGATGGGATCCCTCAGGGAATTCAGGATGGGATCCGGGATGGGATCCGGGGTGGGATCCAGGGTGGGAACCCTCAGGGAATCTGGGGTGGGATCCGGGGTGGGATCCCTCAGGGAATTCGGGATGGGATCTGGGATGGGATCTGGGATGGGAACCTGCAGGGAATTTGGGATGGGATCTGGGATGGGAACCCTCAGGGAATCTGCGGTGGGATCCGGGATGGGATCCGGGGTGGGAACCCTCAGGGAATCGGGAGTGGGATCTGGGATAGGATCTGGGATGGGATCTGGGGTGGGATTTGGGATGGAATCCCAGATGGAATTTGGGATGGGATCCGGGATGGAATTAAGGATGGAATTTGGGGTGGGATCTGGGATGGAATTCAGGATGGAATTCGGAATGGAATCTGCAATGGGAACCCGCAGGGAACCGGGGACGGGATCCGGGATGGAATTTGGGGTGGAATCCTGAATGGAATCCTGGGTTGGATCCCTCAGGGAATCCTGGACTGGATTCCTCAGGGAATCCTGGATTGGATCCCGGATTGGATCCTGGATTGGATCCCTCAGGGAATTCCTCAGGGAATCCCGGATTGGATCCCTCAGGGAATCCCAGACTGGATCCCTCAGGGAATCCCGGATGGAATCCCGGATGGAATCGCGGACGGAATCCCGGAGCACGCCCACTTCCCAGTCGCTGCTGTCTCCCAGCTCCACTTCCCAGTAGTGCTTCCCGCAGGAAAATCCCTCCCGAGCCACGGCCAGGGGCCGGGATCCGGGGCCGGGGATTCGGGATCCGGGATCGGGGCCGAGGATTCGGGATCGGCCCCGGATCAGCAGGGCCGGGTGGGTGCAGCTCTCGTCCAGCGTCAGCGAGACTGGGAAAGAGTGGAGGGGGGCGTTTGATAGGGTTTGATAGGGCTTGATAAGGGTTTGATAAGGTTTGGTAGGTTTTTGATAGGGTTTGATAGCGTTTGATAGCGTTTGATAGAGTTTGGTTGGGTTTGATAGGGTTTGATAGGGTTTGATAGGGTTTGATAAGGGTTTGATAACATTTTATAGGGGTTTGAGAGGGTTTGATAGGGGTTTGATAGGGGTTTGATAGGGTTTGATATAGGTTTGATATGGTTTGATAGGGGTTTGATAGGGTTTGATAGGGGTTTGATAGTGTTTGATAGGGTTTGGTAGGTTTTTGATAGGGTTTGATGGGATTTTGATAGGTTTTATAGGAGTTTGATAGCATTTGATAGGGATTGATAGGGTTTTGATAGGGTTTGATAGGGTTTGATAAGGTTTGATAGCTTTTAATAGCGTTTGATAGGGGTTTTGATAGGGTTTGATAGCATTTGATAGAGTGGTTTGATAGCATTTGATAGAGTTTGATAGGGTTTAATATGGTTTGATAGGGTTTGATAGCATTTGATAGGGTTTGGTCAGGTTTGAGAGGGTTTGATAGCATTTGATAAGGTTTGATAGGGGTTTGATAGGGTTTGGTAGGGTTTGATAACATTTGATAGGGGTTTGATAGGGTTTAATAAGGTTTGATAGCTTTTGATAGGGTTTGATAAGGTTTGATAGCATTTTATAGGGTTTGATAGGGGTTTGATAAAGGTTTGATAGGGTTTGATAGGGGTTTGATAGGGGTTTGATAGCATTTGATAGCGTTTGATAGAGTTTGATAGGGTTTGATAGGGGTTTGATAGCATTTGATAGTGTTTGATAGGATTTGATAGGGTTTGATAGGGGTTTGATAGCTTTTGATAGCATTTGATAGGGTTTGATAGGGTTTTGATAGGGTTTGATAGGGTTTGATAGAGTTTGATAGGGTTTTGTTAGGGTTTGATAGCATTTGATAGGGTTTGATAGGGGTTTGATAGCGTTTGATAAGGTTTGATAGGGCTTAATATGGTTTGATAGGGTTTGATAGGGTTTGGTCGGGTTTGATAGCATTTGATAGGGTTTAATATGGTTTGATAGGGTTTGATAAGGTTTGATAAGGTTTAATATCATTTGATAGCGTGGGATATCATGGGATATAGTGTGATATAATTTGATATTATTTGATATCATGTGATATCATTTGATATCATTTGATATCGTTTGATATCGTTTGATATTGTGTCATTTTGTTTGATTCTGTTTGGGAGGAGAAGGGAAAGGAAAAAGGAGAAAAAGGGAAAAGGGGAAAAGGGAAAGGAAATAAAAATGAAAAGGAAATGAAAAGGGGAATGAGAAAAGGAGATGGGGAGAAGGAAAGAGGAAGAGGAAGAGGATCAGGAATGGGAACGTGAATAGGAACAGGAAGAGGATGAGGATGAGGAAGAGGAAGATGATGAGGACAAGGAAGAGGAATGGGATGAGAAAGGGGAAGAGGGTGAAGAAGAGGAATGGGAACAGGAAGAGAAAAAGGATGAGGATGAGGAACAGGAAGAAGAGAAAGAGGAAGAGGACTGGGAACAGGAAGAGGATGAGGAAGAGGAAGAGGAAGGGGAAGGCAAAAAGGAGGAAAAGGAAGAGGATGAGGAAGGGGAAGAGGAAGAGGAATGGGAAGGAGAACAGGATGAGGAAGAGGAAGAGGAAGATAAATGGGAAGAGGATGAGGATGGGGACCAGGAAGAGGACAAGGAAAAGGAGGAAGAGGAGGAGGAAGAGGAAGAGGACCAGGAACGGGAACGTGAATAGGAACAGGAAGAGGATGAGGAAGAGGAAGAGGAGGATGACGAGGAGGAGGAAGAGGAACGGGATGAGAAAGGGGATGAGGAAGAGGATGAAGAAGAGGAATGGGAACAGGAAGAGAAAAAGGATGAGGAAGAGGAAGGAGAAGGCAAAAAGGAGGAGGGTGAGGAAGAGGAAAAGGAAGAGGAAGAGGATGAAAAGGGGGAAGAGGAAGAGGACAAGGAAGAGGAGGAAGAGGAGGAAGAGGATGAGGAAGGGGAAGGGGAAAGGGAAGAGGAAGGGGAAGGGGAAGAGGAGGAGGAGGAAGAGAAAGAAGAAGAGGAACAGGAACGTGAATAGGAACAGGAAGAGGATGAGGAAGAGGAAGAGGAGGATGACGAGGAGGAAGAGGAACGGGATGAGAAAGGGGAAGAGGAAGAGGAACGGGAATGGGATGAGGAAGAGGATGAAGAAGAGGAATGGGAACAGGAAGAGAAAAAGGATGAGGAAGAGGATGAGGAAGAGGAAGTGGAGGAGGAGGAGGAGGAAGAGGAAGGCAAAAAGGAGGAGGGTGAAGAAGAGGAAGAGGATGAAAAAGAGGATGAGAAAGGGGAAGAGGAAGAGGATGAGGAAGATAAATGGGAACAGGAAGAGGACGAGGAAGAGGAAGAAGAGGATGAGGAAGTGGAAGGGGAAAGGGAAGAGGAAGAGGAAGAGGAAGAGGAAGAAGAGGAAGAGGAAGAGGAAGAGGAAGAGGAAGAGGAAGAGGAAGAGGAAGAGGAAGAGGAAGAGGAAGAGGAAGAAGAGAAAGAGGAAGAGGACTGGGAACAGGAAGAGGATGAGGATGGGGACCAGGAAGAGGACAAGGAAAAGGAGGAAGAGGAGGAGGAAGAGGAAGAGGAACGGAAAAGGGAAGAGGAGGAGGAGGAAGAGGAAGAGGAAAAGGACCAGGAACAGGAATGGGAACATGAACAGGAAGAGGAAGGGGAAGATGACGAGGACGAGGAGGAGGAAGAGGAACGGGAATGGGATGAGGAAGAGGATGAAGAAGAGGAATGGGAACAGGAAGAGAAAAAGGATGAGGAAGAGGATGAGGAAGAGGAAGGCAAAAAGGAGGAGGGTGAGGAAGAGGGAAGAGGATGAAAAAGAGGAAGAGGAAGAGGAAGAGGAAGAGGAAGAGGAAGAGGAAGATAAATGGGAACAGGAAGAGGACGAGGAAGAAGAGGAAGAGGAGGAGGATGAGGAACGGGAAGGGGAAAGGGAAGAGGAAGAGGAAGACGAGGAGGAAGAGGAAGAGGAAGAGGAAGAGGAAGAGGAAGAGGAAGAGGAGGAAGAGGAAGAGGACAAGGAAGAGGAAGAAGAGGAAGAGGAGGAGGAAGAGGAAGAGGAAGAAGAAGAAGATGAAGATCGGGGCCGGACTCACCTGCGTGGCTCTGAGCCCGTCGGAAATCTGTGGGAAAGCAGCGGCGCCAATTAGCGCCAATTAATTAGCGCCAATTAGCGCTAATTAGCACTAATTAGCACTAATTAATTAGCACTAATGAGCCGTAATTAGCTCATGAAGGGCAGCTCATTTGCATAGGGCCGGAAGCGCTCACCGAGCTGGGCCTGGATCTGCCCTGGAACGAGAAATGAACGGAGACAGTGAGGGGGGGACACCTGAGGGGACAATGGGGACACCTGGGGGGACAATGGGGACAATGGGGACACCTGGGGACACCTGGGGGACAATGGGGACAACTGGGGACAATGGGGACAGCTGGGGACACCTGGGGACAATGGGGACACCTGGGGACACCTGAGGGACACCTGGGGACACCTGGGGACACCTGGGGACAGCTGGGGACAATGGGGACACCTGGGGACACCTGGGGACAATGGGGACAATGGGGACACCTGGGACACGTGAGGGACACCTGGGGACAGCTGGGGACACCTGGGACACCTGAGGGGACACCTGGGGACACCTGAGGGGACAATGGGGACACCTGAGGGGACACCTGAGGGACAGCTGGGGACAATGGGGACACCTGGGGGGGGCTTGGGGACACCTGGGGACACACCTGGGGACAATGGGGACAATGGGGACAATGGGGACACCTGGGGACACCTGAGGGGACACCTGGGGACAATGGGGACACACCTGGGGACAGCTGGGGACAATGGGGACACACCTGGGACACCTGAGGGACACCTGGGGACAGCTGGGGACAGCTGGGACAGCTGGGGACACCTGGGGACACCTGAGGGACAATGGGGACACACCTGGGACACCTGGGGACACCTGGGGACACCTGAGGGAAGATGGGGACACCTGGGACACCTGGGGGATACCTGGGACACCTGAGGACAACTGGGGACACCTGAGGGACACACCTGGGGACAGCTGAGGGGACACCTGAGACACCTGAGGGATACGTGGGACACCTGGGGACACCTGAGGGGACACCTGGGGGACACCTGGGGACACCTGAGGGATACCTGGGACACCTGGGGACACCTGGGGGGACACCTGGGGGACACCTGGGGACACCTGAGGGATACCTGGGACACCTGGGGACACCTGGGGGGACACCTGGGGGACACCTGGGGACACCTGAGGGATACCTGGGACACCTGGGGACACCTGAGGGATACCTGGGACACCTGGGGACACCTGGGGGGACAATGGGGACACCTGGGGACAATGGGGACACCTGAGGGACAATGGGGACAGCTGAGGGACACCTGGGGACACCTGGGGACACCTGGGGACACCTGGGACAGCTGGGGACACCTGAGGACAGCTGGGGACAGCTGGGACACCTGGGGGGACAGCTGGGGACACCTGAGGGGACACCTGAGAGACCTGGGGACAATGGGGACACCTGGGGACAATGGGGACACCTGAGGGACAATGGGGACACCTGGGGACAATGGGGACACACCTGGGGACACCGGGGGACAGCTGAGGGACACCTGGGGGACAATGGGGACACCTGGGGACACCTGAGGGACAATGGGGACACCTGATTACACTCTGTCTAATCAGTCATTAATTAGTCAATGTCTAATCAATCATTGATTGATCCCTGTCAAATAAATCATTAATTAGTCTCTAATCAATCTTTAATGAGTCAATGCCTAATCAATCATTACTCAATCAATGGCTAATAACTCATTAATTAGTCTATAATCAATCATTAATGAGTCCTTGTCTAATCAGTCATTAATTGGTCCCTGTCTAATCAATCATTAATTAGTCTCTAATCAGTCATTAATTAGTCAATGGCTAATAACTCATTAATTGGTCCCTGTCTAATCAGTCATTAATTAGTCACAGGCTAATAACTCATTAATTAGTCTCTAATCAGTCATTAATTGGTCAATGGCTAAAAACTCATTAATTGGTCCCTGTCTAATCAGTCATTAATTAGTCAATGGCTAAAAACTCATTAATTGGTCTGTGTTTAATCAATCGTTAATTACTCCCTGTCTAATCAGTCACTAATTAGTCAATGCCTAATCAATCATTAATTGGTCTGTGTTTAATCAACTGTTAATTAATATCTAATCAATCATTAGTGAGTCAATGCCTAATCAATCATTAATTAGTCTATAATCAATCATAAATGAGTTCTTGTCTAATCAGTCATTAATTGGTCCCTGTCTAATCAATCATTAATTAGTCTCTAATCAGTCATTAATTAATCAATGGCTAATAACTCGTTAATTGGTCCCTGTCTAATCAATCATTAATTAGTTAATGGCTAATAACTCATTAATTAGTCTATAATCAATCATTAATGAGTCCTTATCTAATCAATCATTAATTGGTCCCTGTCTTATTAATCATTAATCAATCAATGGCTAATAACTCATTAATTAGTCTCTAATCAATTATTAATTAGCCTATGCCTAATCAATCGTTGATTGGTCCCTGTCTAATTAATCATTAATTAGTCAATGGCTAATCAATCATTAATTAGTCCCTGTCTAATCAATCATTAATGAGTCCCTGTCTAAGTAATCATTAATCAATCAATGACTAATAACTCATTAATTAGTCTATTATCAATCATTTATTGGTCCCTGTCTAATCAGTCATTAATTAGTCAAAGTCTAATCATTAATTAGTCTCTAATCAGCCATTAATGAGTCCCTGTCAAATCAGCCATTAATTGGTCCCTGTCTAATCAATCATTAATTAGTCAATGGCTAATAACTCATTATTAGTCTCTAATCAATCATTAATGAGTCCCAGTCTAATCAATCCGTAATTACTCCCTGTCTAATCAATCATTAATTAGTCTCTAATCAATCATTAATTACTCAATGGCTAATAAGCCATTATTTAGTTTATAATCAATCATTGATTGGTCCCTGTCTAATCAATCATTAATTAGTCTCTAATCAGTCATTAATTAGTCAATGCCTAATCAATAATTATTTGGTCCCTGGCTAATCAATCATTAATTAGCCTCCGCCTAATCAATCATTAATTGGTCTGTGTTTAATCAATTAATTAGCCAATGTCTAATCAATCATGAATTAGTCTCTGATCAATCATTAATCAGTCAATGCCTAATCAATCATTGCTTGGGCTGCGTTTAATCAATCGTTAATTAGCTAACGTCTAATCAATCATTAATTAGTCTCTAATCAATAATTAATGAGTCCCTCTCTAATCAATCATTAATTAGTCAATGGCTAATCAATCATTAATTAGCCTCTAATAAATCATTAATTAGCCAATGGCTAATCAATAATTATTTGGTCCCTGTCTAATAAATCATTAATTAGTCAATGCCTAATCAATAATTAATTAGTCTCTAATTAAGCAAAAATTAGCCTATGCCTAATCAATCATTCATTGGTCTCTGTCTAATTAATCATTAATCAATCAATGGCTAATAACTCATTAATTAGTCAATGCCTAATCAATAATTATTTGGTCCCTGTCTAATTAATCATTAATTAGTCAATGGCTAATAAGTAATTAATTAATCAATGGCTAATAACTCATTCATTGGTCCCTGTCTAATCAATCATTAATTAATTACTGGCTACTAATTAATTAATCACTGGCTACTAACTCATTAATTAATCCCTGGCTAATAACTCATTAATTAATCACCGGCTACTAACTCCTTAATTAATCATTGGCTAATAACTCATTCATTGGTCCCTGTCTAATCAATCATTAATTACTGGCTACTAATTAATTAATTAATCACTGGCTAATCACTCATTAATTAATCACTGGCTAATCACTCATTAATTAATCACTCATTAATTAATCCCTCATTAATTAGAGCCTCACCCAGCCTCGCCTCCATCTCCAGTTTCTCTGTGGGGGCAGAAAAGGAAATTGGGGAATTTGGGGATTTTAATTAAATTATTTATTAATTATTAGAAATTAATAATTGCTAATAAATGTGGCATAATTATTAATTAATCATTAGAAAATGTAAATGTTATTAAAAATGAATAATTAATAACTATTGTTTATAAAAATATTGAATTATTAGAACAATTATTGTTAAAAATAATCATTATTAATTACTAATATTAATTAACTATAAGATAATTTAATTTATTGTTAGAAATGAAAAGTTATTAATTAATAAATTGTGATTATTAATTTGCTACCAGAAAATGGAATTTCTAATTAGCAATTAATAATTATTAATGAATAATTCATTATTATTTATTTATTATGATAAATTAAATTATTAGAAATTAAGAACTATAAATTAATATTTTAATATAATTAAGTTACTATTATTAAATTAATTTTATTAGAAATTAATATTAATGATTATTGTATTAATATTATTTCATCTTTAGGAACTTAAATTTTATTAGAGATTAATAATCATTAATTAATTTTTCATTATTAATTTATTATTTTACAATTTTATTATAAATTATTAATAATTATTATTTTATCATTAGTTTTAATTAGAAAACTCAAAATAATTGTTCAAAATTAATAATTACTAATGAATAATTTGTTACTATTAATAATTATTAAAAATTATTGTATTCTAAATTAATAACTATTAATATAATTTATATTATTATTTTAATTATTTAATAAAATTTAATATCTATAATATTAAAATAATAATTTTATTATTATTGACTGATTAAGAGAAAATTACAATTATTAATAAATTAATTTTTTCTTAGAAAGTTAAAATAATTATTAATTAATGATAATTAATGAATAGTCTAATATTAATATTAATAAATTGATTAATAATTAATTTTTAATTGGAATTTTCCCTTTTTTGTGTCCCTTTTCAAAGAAAACCCCTGAATTATCCCTCGGATAATTAATTAATAATTGAATTATTAATTAATAATCGAATTAATTAATTAATAATTGAATTAATTAATTAATAATTAATAATTAGAGAATTAATGAGCAGAAATCTCAATTTTTACCCCTCTGGAGTTTCTCCGTCACCTCCTCTGAAAGAACCAAAAATGGAAATTATTAATTGGAAATTAATCATTAATTAATGCTGGACAAATTATTCATCAGTAATAATAATAATAATAATAATAATAATAATAATAATAATAATAATAATAATAATAATAATAATAATAATAATAATAATAATAATAATAATGTAATATTAATTATTAATTGGAAATTAATCATTAATTAATGCAGGACAAGTTATTCATTAATATTAATAATAATAATAATAATAATATCAATTATAATAATTATTGTAATATTAATTATTTATAATAATGAATTATTAATAATTCATTTATTTATTTATTTTTATTATTTTTAAATTTAATTAATTTAAATTAATTAATTAATTTTAAATGTATTCTTATAATATTTCTACACTTACTTTTATAATCATTAATAATCCATTACTATTAATTAATAAATTATATTCATCACCCAATTATTTAATTATTACTCATTATTATGCTATTAATAATTATGTAATTATAATTAACATAATAATTATTATTTATTTATTAATTATCATTAAGATATCACTATAATCCCTTAATTAATAATAATTAATAAAAATAAATTTTTATATTAATCTAAGTTTAATATTCTTAGATTAATTATGTTAATTATAACATAATAATTAATCTAAGAATATTATTAATAACATAATTAATGTCTAATAAATAATCAATATCTAATGAATAATTAATTGATCCAAGCCTAATCAATCATTAATTAATTGATGCCTAATCAATCATTATTTAGCTAATTAATCAACGTCTAATAAATCATTAATCTCTGTTGATTAATGAGCTAATTAGAGGCTAATAGAGCGCTCATTACAGGCTAATAAATTATTAATTAGGCGCTAATAACTAATTAAATGCTAATAATAATTAATGATCGGGTAAATAAAACCTGGTAATTCATTAGCGGCTAATTAAATGCTAATAATAATTAATTAGCAGGTAATTAATTACTAATAATAATTAATTAGCGGCTAATTGACTCCTAACAATAATTAATTAGCGGCTATTAAATACTGATAATAATTAATTAGCGGCTAATAAATGCTAATAATAATTAATTAGCGGCTATTAAATGCTAATAATAATTAATTAGCGACTAATTAAATCGTAATAATAAATAATTAGCGGCTAATTAATTGCTAATAATAATTTATTAGCGGCTATTAAATGCTAATAATTAATTAGCGACTAATAAATGCTAATAAGAATTAATTAGCGGCTATTTAATGTTAATAATAATTAATTAGTGGCTATTAAATGCTAATAATAATTAATTAGCGGTTATTAAATCCTAATAATAATAAATTAGCGACTAATTTAATGCTAATAATAATTAATTAGCGGCTATTAAATGCTAATAATAATTAATTAGCGGCTAATTAAGTACTAGTAATAATTAATTAGCGGCTAATTAAGTACTAATAAGAATTAATTAGCGGCTATTAATTAATTAATGAATGAGTGCGGCTCTTACCCAGCTCCATCCTCAGCTCCTCCATCTCTGCCGGGATTTGGGGATTTAGGAACCGAAATTTTGGGAATTTGGGGATTTAGGAACCGAAATTTTGGGAATTTTGGGGATTTAGGAACAGGAATTTCGGGAATTTGGGGATTTAGGGTCGGGAATTTCGGGAAATTCGGGGATTTAGGATCCGGAATTTTTGGGAATTTGGGGATTTAGGAACGAAAATTTTGGGGAATTCGGGGATTTTGGGATGGGAATTTGGGGATTTAGGGTGGGGAATTTCCGGGATTTGGGGATTTAGGGTCGGGAATTTGGGGATTTAGGAACAAAAATTTCGGGAATTCCTGAGAATTTGGGATTTAGGAACGAAAATTTTGGGAATTTGGGGATTTAGGGTCGGAAATTTTGGGGAATTCGGGGATTTTGGGATGGGAATTTGGGGATTTAGGAACGGGAATTTTGGGAATTTGGGGGATTTAGGAACAAAAATTCCGAGAATTTGGGGATTTAGGAACAAAAATTTCAGGAATTCCTGAGAATTTGGGATTTAGGAACGAAAATTTTGGGATTTAGGGTCGGGAATTTCAGGACTTTGGGGATTTAGGAACAAAAATTTCTGAAATTTTGCGATTTAGGGTCGGGAATTTTGGGGATTTAGGGACAAAATTTTCGGGAATTTTTGGGATTTCGGGTCGGGAAATCCTGAGAATTTGGGGATTTAGGGACGAAAATTTTGGGATTTAGGGTCGGGAATTTTGGGGATTTTGGGGATTTGGGCACGAAAATTTCGGGAATTTGGGGATTTAGGAACAAAAATTTTGGGAATTTTGGGGATTTAGGGTCGGGAATTTTGGGGATTTAGGGTCAGGAATTTCGGGATTTTTGGGATTTAGGAACGAAAATTTTGGGAATTTTTGGGATTTAGGGTCGGGAACTCCGGGAATTTGGGGATTTAGGGTCGGGAATTTTTGGGAATTTTGGGGATTTAGGGACAAAAATTTCGGGAATTTTGGGGATTTAGGGTCGGGAATTCAAAGGTTTTGGGGATTTAGGGACAAAAATTTTGAGGAATTTGGGGATTTAGGGTCGGGAATATTGGGGAATTTCGGGATTTAAGGTCGGGAATTTTTGGGTATTTCGGGATTTAGGAACGAAAATTTTGGGAATTTCGGGGATTTAGGGACAAAGATTTCGGGAATTTGGGGATTTAGGGTAGGGAATTTTTGGAATTTGGGGATTTAGGGACAAAAATTTCGGGAATTTGGGGATTTAGGGACGGGAATTCCAAGATTTTGGGGATTTAGGAACGAAAATTTTGGGGATTTTGGGGATTTAGGAACGGGAATTTTTGGGAATTTGGGGATTTAGGAACGAAAATTTGGGGATTTAGGGTCGGGAATTTAGGGGAATTTGGGGATTTAGGGTCGGGAATTTTTGGGAATTTTGGGGATTTAGGGACGAAAATTTTGAGGATTTTGGGGATTTAGGGACGAAAATTTCGGGAATTTTCGGGATTTAGGGTCGGAAATTTTTGGGAATTTGGGGATTTAGGAACGAAAATTTTGGGAATTTTTGGGATTTAGGGTCGGGAATTTCGGGAATTTGGGGATTTAGGGTCGGGAATTCCAAGATTTTGGGGATTTAGGGACAAAAATTTGGGGGATTTGGGGATTTAGGAACAAAAATTTCGGGAATTCCTGAGAATTTGGAATTTAGGAAGGAAAATTTTGGGATTTAGGGTCGGGAATTTGGGGATTTAGGGACGGGAATTTTGGGGAATTTGGGGATTTAGGGACAAAAATTTCGGGAATTTTTGGGATTTCGGGTGGGGAACTCCGGGAATTTGGGGATTTAGGGACGGGAATATCGGGAATTTGGGGATTTAGGAACGAAAATTTTGAGATTTAGGGTCGGGAATTCGGGGATTTAGGGACGGGAATTTTGGGGAATTTGGGGATTTAGGAACGAAAATTTTGGGATTTAGGGTCGGGAATTCCGGGAATTTGGGGATTTAGGAACAAAAATTTCTGAAATTTTGCGATTTAGGGTCGGGAATTTTGGGGATTTAGGAACAAAAAATTTGGGGATTTAGGGTCGGGAATTCCGGGAATTTTTGGGAATTAGGGTCGGGAATTTTGGGGATTTGGGGATTTAGGGTCGGGAACTCCGGGAATTTGGGGATTTAGGAACAAAAATTTCGGGAATTTTTGGGATTTAGGGACAAAAATTTCGGGAATTTTTGGGATTTAGGGACAAAAATTTCGGGAATTTTTGGGATTTAGGGTCGGGAATTCCTGAGAATTTGGGATTTAGGGATAAAAATTTTGGGATTTAGGGTCGGGAATTTTTGGGAATTTTGGGGATTTAGGAACAAAAATTCCGGGAATTTGGGGATTTAGGAACAAAAATTTCTGAAATTTTGCGATTTAGGGTCGGGAATTTTGGGGATTTAGGGACGGGAATTTCGGGAATTTTGGGGTTTTAGGGACGAAATTTTGGGGATTTTGGGGATTTAGGGTCGGGAATTTTGAGATTTAGGGTCGGGAATTCTGGGAATTTGGGGATTTAGGGACGAAAATTTCGGGAAATTTGGGGATTTAGGGACGGGAATTTTTGGGAATTTTGGGAATTTTGGGGAATTTTCGGGAATTCCGGAGCTGAGCTCACCCTCGCTGATTTCCTGCTGGGATTTCCCTGGGAACGGGAGAGGAAATTGGAATTTAAATTTAATTTAATTTAATTTAATTTAATTTAATTTAATTTAATTTTATTTTATTTTATTTTATTTTATTTTATTTTATTTTATTTTATTTTATTTTTATTTTTTTAATTTTATTTTATTCGATTCATTTAATTTCATTTCATATTTTATTTTCTTTTTTAAAATTAATTAAATTAATTAAATTAAATTAAAATTTTAATCTCATCCATTTTTTAAATTTCATTTAATTTAATTTCATATTTTATTATATGTTTTAAATTAATTTATTATTAATTATTTTTATTTTATTTTATTTTAATTTAATTTAATTTAATCTCATCCATTTCATTTAATTTCATTTCATATTTTATTCAATTTTTAATTAATTCATTATTAATAATTTTTAATTTAATTTAATTTAATTTAATCTCAGCGATTTTATTTCATTTCATTGCATTGCAAATTTACTTTTATTTTATTTTATTTTATTTTATTTTATTTTATTTTATTTTATTTTATACTGTAATTAATTTTTACTTTCCTAAAAGAAAATCAAAATTAAAATTAAAATTAATTGAAATCAGGAAAAATTAATTTAAAATCATGGAAATTAATTAATAATTAATGAATTAATTGGTTCATGCACTCACGTTCCTGAGCCAGAATCCGGCGGTCACCTGGGGTAATTAAAGGCAAATTAATGGGTAATTAATGGGGAAATTAATGGGTTATTAATGGGGAATTATTTGGTAATTATTGAATAAATTCTGAGCCATTAATTGGTAATGAACGGGTTAATTAATAATGGGCTATTAATGAGTAAATAATGCATCAATTACAATCAATTTGATTTTTTGGGGAATTTTTGGGGGATTTTTTGGGGGATTTTTTGGGGGATTTTTGGGGGATTTTTTTGGGATTTTTGGGGGATTTTTGGGGGATTTTTGGGGGATTTTTTGGGGGATTTTTGGGGGATTTTTTTGGGGATTTTTGGGGGATTTTGGGGGGATTTTTGGGGGGATTTTTGGGGGATTTTGGGGGGATTTTTGGGGGGATTTTTTTGGGGATTTTTGGGGGATTTTTGGGGGATTTTTGGGGGATTTTTGGGGGGATTTTGGTGCTCACGGCGCAGCCGAAGGGCGGAGACCAGAACCAGGCCCAGGGCGAGGATGAGGAGGAGGACGAAGGCCGGGAGCCACGGGGACGAGGATGGGAAGAAAAGGTCTGGGGAGGAAAATGGGAATTTGGGGGGAAAATAAAGGGAAAATGGTAAAAAACAATGGAATTGTGGGAAAAAATATGGGAATTCTGGGAAAAAAAATGGGGGTTTTGGGTAAAAAATGGGAATTGTTGAGAAAAAATGGGGATTATGGGGAAAAATGGGGATGATGGAAAAAAAAATGGGAATTATTGAGAAAAAATGGGAATTATGGAAAATAAAATGGGAATTATGGAGAAAAAATGGGAATTATGGGAAATAAATGGGAATTATGGTGAAAAATGGGAATTATGGAAAAAAAATGGGAAATATTGAGAAAAAATGGGAATTACTGCGAAAAAATGGGAATTATGGCCAAAAAATGGGAATTATGGTGAAAAAATGGGAATTATGGGAAATAAATGGGAATTGTTGAGAAAAAATGGGAATAATTGAGAAAAAATGTGAATTATGGAAAAAAAATGGGAATTGTTGAGAAAAAATGGGAATTATTGAGAAAAAATGGGAATTATGGAGAAAAAATGGGAATTATTGAGAAAAAAATGGGAATTATGGTGAAAAAATGGGAATTATGGAGAAAAAATGGGAATTATTGAGAAAAAAATGGGAATTATTGAGAAAAAATGGGAATTATGGTGAAAAAATGGGAATTATGGAAAATAAAATGGGAATTATTGAGAAAAAATGGGAATTATTGCGAAAAAATGGGAATTATGGCAAAAAAATGGGAATTATGGCAAAAAAAATGGGAATTATGGCCAAAAAAAAGGGAATTATGGTGAAAAAATGGGAATTATTGAGAAAAAATGGGAATTATGGTGAAAAAAATGGGAATTATGGAAAATAAAATGGGAATTATGGCAAAAAAATGGGAATTATTGTGAAAAAATGGGAATTATGGAAAAAAAAATGGGAATTATTGAGAAAAAATGGGAATTATGGAGAAAAAATGGGAATTATTGAGAAAAAAATGGGAATTATGGTGAAAAAATGGGAATTATGGCCAAAAAATGGGAATTATTGAGAAAAAATGGGAATTATTGAGAAAAAATGGGAATTATTGAGGAAAAAAATGGGAATTGTGGTGAAAAAATGGGAATTATTGAGAAAAAATGGGAATTATGGAAGAAAAATGGGAATTATGGCAAAAAAAATGGGAATTATGAAAAAAAAATGGGAATTATGGAAAAAATGGGAATTATTGAGAAAAAAAGGGAAATATTGAGAAAAAATGGGAATTATGGAAAAAAAATGGGAATTATGGTGAAAAAATGGGAATTATTGAGAAAAAATGGGAATTATTGAGAAAAAATGGGAATTATTGAGAAAAAATGGGAATTATGGAAAAAAATGGGAATTATTGAGAAAAAATGGGAATTATGGCAAAAAAATGGGAATTATTGAGAAAAAATGGGAATTATGGAAAAGAATGGGAATTATGGCGAAAAAATGGGAATTATGGCCGGAAAATGGGAATTATGGAAAAAAAATGGGAATTATGGTGAAAAAATGGGAATTATGGCAAAAAAATGGGAATTATTGAGAAAAAATGGGAAATATTGAGAAAAAATGGGAATTATGGTGAAAAAATGGGAATTATTGAGAAAAAATGGGAATTATGGTGAAAAAAATGGGAATTATGGTGAAAAAAATGGGAATTATGGTCAAAAAATGGGAATTATGGGGAAAAAATGGGAATTATGGAGAAAAAAAATGGGAATTATTGAGAAAAAATGGGAATTATTGAGAAAAAAATGGGAATTATGGCAAAAAAATGGGAATTATGGTGAAAAAATGGGAATTATGGAAAAAAAATGGGAATTATGGAAAAAAATGGGAATTATGGTGAAAAAATGGGAATTATGGTGAAAAAATGGGAATTATGGAAAAAAAATGGGAATTATGGAAAAAAATGGGAATTATGGTGAAAAAATGGGAATTATGGTGAAAAAAAACGGGAATTATGGTGAAAAATGGGAATTATGGAGAAAAAATGGGAATTATGGCAAAAAAATGGGAATTATGGTGAAAAAATGGGAAATATGGCAAAAAAATGGGAATTATGGAAAAGAATGGGAATTATGGCCAAAAAAATGGGAAATATTGAGAAAAAATGGGAATTATGGCCGGAAAATGGGAATTATTGAGAAAAAATGGGAATTATTGAGAAAAAATGGGGATTATGGGGAAAAAAATGGGAATTATGGAAAATAAAATGGGAATTATTGAGAAAAAATGGGAATTATTGAGAAAAAAAATGGGAATTATGGAAAAAAATGGGAATTATTGAGAAAAAATGGGAATTATTGAGAAAAAATGGGAATTATTGAGAAAAAATGGGAATTATGGCAAAAAATCCAGGAATTCTGTTAAAAAATGGGAATGATGGGAAATAAAATGGGAAATTCTGTTAAAAATTAGAATTATGGCAAAGAAATGGGAAATTCTGTTAAAAATGGGAATTATGGGGGAAAACCACGGGAATTTCATTAAAAAAATGGGAATTATAGAAAAAAAAACCCCATGGGAATTCTGTAAAAAATGGGAATTATGGCCAAAACCCCAGGAAATTCCATTAAAAATGGGAATTTTGCTAAAAAATTCGAATTTCGTCAGAAAATGGGAATTGCACAAAAAAAAAATGGGAATTTTGTCAAGAAATTGGAATTCTGTCAAAACCCAGCAATTCTGTCCCAAACTGGGGGGTTTGGATCCCGAAATTCGGAATTTCCCATTCCCAAACTGGGAATTCAATTTCCAAACTGGGAATTCCCCAATTTCCCATTCCCAAACTGGGAATTCCCATCCCAGCCAATTTGGGACCTTCTGGAACCCACAGAAAACCCCAGAAAAACCCTGGAAAAACCCAGAAAATCCCAGAAAATCCCAGAAAACTCCTGGAAATTTTAAAAACCCATGGAAAATCCAAGAAAACCCAAGAAAATTTTTAAAACCCCATGGAAAATCCCTGAAAACCCAAGAAAACCCAAGAAAACCCCAGAAAACCCCAGAAAAAGCCCAGAAAACCCCGGAAAATCCCAGAAAATTTTAAAACCCCATGGAAAATCCCGGAAAACCCCGAAAAATTTTTAAAATCCATGGAAAATCCCGGAAAACCCCAGAAAAGCCCAGAAAACCCTGGAAAACCCAAGGAAATTTTAAAAACCCCTGGAAAATCCTTGAAAACCCCAGAAAACCCCAGAAAACCCCAGAAAACCCAAGAAAACCCCAGGAAATCCCAGAAAACCCCAGAAAAACCCAAGAAAAATCCCAGAAAAATCCCAGAAAACCCAAGAAAATCCCAGAAAATCCCAGAAAACCCCAGAAAACTCCAGAAAAATCCCAGAAAAATCCCAGAAAACCCAAGAAAATCCCAGAAAATCCCAGAAAACCCCAGAAAAACCCAAGAAAACCCTAGAAAATCCCAGAAAATTTAAAAAACTCATGGAAAACCCAAGAAAACCCAAAAAAAACCAAGAAAAACCAAGAAAAATTCCCCAAAAACCCCAGAAAAAACCCAGAAAATTTTAAAAACCCATTGAAAACCCAGAAAACCCAAGAAAACCCTGGAAAATCCAAGAAAAATCCCCGAAAACCCCGGAAAACCCCAGAAAATTTTCAAAACCCATGGAAAATCCCGAAAAACCCAAGAAAACCCCAGAGAACCCCGGAAAACCAAAGAAAACCCAAGAAAACCCCAGGAAATGCCAGGAGAATTTTAAAACCCCATGGAAAATCCCGAAAAACCCAAGAAAACCCAAGAAAAACCCCAGAAAACCCCAGAAAATGCCAAAAAAAACCCCGAACCCCACTGGATTTGCCATGGGGTGCAGAATTCCCGATTTATTCCCGATTTATTCCTGATTAATTCCCGCTTTATTCCCGCTTTATTCCCGATTTATTCCCGCTTTATTCCCGCTTTATTCCCAATTTATTCCCGATTCATTCCCGATTCATTCCCGCTTTATTCCCGATTAATTCCCGCTTTATTCCCGCTTTATTCCCGCTTCATTCCCGATTCATTCCCGCTTCATTCCCGTTTTATTCCCGATTTATCCCCGCTTTATTCCCGCTTCATTCCCGCTTTATTCCCGCTTTATTCCCGATTTATCCCCGCTTCATTCCTGCTTTATTCCCGCTTCATTCCCGCTTCATTCCCAATTCATTCCCGCTTCATTCCCGCTTTATCCCCGCTTTATTCCCAATTTATCCCCGCTTTATTCCCGATTTATTCCCGCTTCATTCCCGCTTTATCCCCGCTTTATTCCCGCTTTATTCCCGATTCATTCCCGATTTATTCCCGCTTTATTCCCGCTTTATTCCCGGTTCATTCCCGATTCATTCCCGCTTTATTCCCGCTTTATTCCCGCTTTATTCCCGATTTATTCCCAATTTATTCCCGCTTTATTCCCGCTTTATTCCCGCTTTATTCCCGCTTTATCCCCGCTTTATCCCGCTTTATTCCCGGTTTTATTCCCGGTTCATTCCCGCTTTATTCCCGATTCATTCCCGCTTTATTCCCGCTTTATTCCCGATTTATTCCCGTTTTATTCCCGCTTTACTCCCGATTCATTCCCGGTTTATTCCCTCTTTATTCCCGCTTTATTCCCGCTTTATTCCCGCTTTATTCCCAATTTATTCCCGCTTTATTCCCGCTTTATCCCCGCTTTATCCCCGCTTTATTCCCGGTTTTCCAGCCCCTCACCGGCGATGACCACGGCGGACTCGGCGGCCGATCCCGGAGCCAGTGCGCGGCAAACGGCGCCGGCGGCACCGGAGCTCGGGCGGGGCAGCAGCAGCGAGATCCCGGAATTATTCCCGGAAATATCCCCGGAATTCCCGGAAATATCCCCGGAATTATTCCCGGAATTATTCCCGGAATTCCCGGAATTATTCCCGGGATTATTCCCGGAGCTCCAGAGCAGCCGCAGCCCCGGCAGAGGCGGCTCCGGGACGCAGCGCAGGCGGAGCCCGCCCGGCCCCGGCCCCTCCAGCAGCAGCAGCGGCTCCCGGAGCTGCCCTGAGGAGACGGAGGGAAAATGGCCCCGGGTGAGGGGCGGGGCCGGGGGCGGGGCAATGATGGGCCGGAAATTTGGGTCGATAATCCCGGATTGATTGGGATTGATAATCCCGGAATTGATTGGGGTCGATAATCCCTGATTGATTGGGATCGATAAGCCCGGATTGATTGGGATCGATAATCCCTGATTGATTGGGATCGATAATCCTGAATTGATTGGGATCGATAATCCTGGATTGATTGGGGTCAATAATCCTGAACTGATTGGGATCAATTATCCTGAATTGATTGGGATCGATTATCCTGAATTGATTGGGGTCAATAATACCTGATTAATTGGGGTCAATAATACCTGATTAATTGGGGTCGATAATCCTGGATTGATTGGGGTCAATAATCCTGAACTGATTCGGGTCAATAATCCCTGATTGATTGGGATCGATAATCCTGAATTGATTGGGATCGATTATCCCTGATTGATTGGGATCGATTATCCCTGATTGATTGGGGTCGATAATCCTGAATCCATTGGGATCGATAATCCTGAATTGATTTGGATCAATTATCCCTGATTGATTTGGATCGATAATCCTGAATTGATTTGGATCATTGATTTGGATCGATAATCCCTGATTGATTGGTATTGATAATCCTGAATGGATTGGGATCGATTATCCTGAATTGATTTGGATCATTGATTGGGATAGATAATCCCTGATTGATTGGAATTGATAATCCCTGATTGATTTGGATCGATAATCCTGAATTGATTTGGATCGATAATCCTGAATGGATTGGGATTGATTATCCTGGATTGATTGGGATCGATAATCCTGAATTTATTTGGATTGATAATACTGAACTGATTAGGATTGATAATCCCTGATTGATTGGGATCATTGATTGGGATCGATAATCCCTGATTGATTTGGGTCAATAATCCTGAACTGATTGGGATCGATAATCCCTGATTGATTGGGGTCGATTATCCTGGATTGATTGGGATCGATTATCCCTGATTGATTGGGATCGATAAACCCGGATTGATTGGGATTGATTATCCCTGATTGATTGGGATTGATAATCCTGAACTGATTGGGATCGATAATCCTGGACTGATTGGGATCGATAATCCTGAATCCATTTGGATCAATAATCCTGAACTGATTGGGATCGATAATCCCTGATTCATTGGGATCGATAATCCCGGATTGATTTGGGATCGATAATCCTGAATTGATTTGGGTCATTGATTGGGATCGATAATCCCTGATTGATTGGGATTGATAACCCTGAATGGATTGGGATTGATAATCCTGGATTGATTGGGATCGATAATCCCGGATTGATTTGGATTGATAATCCTGGGATTGATTGGGATCAATATTCCCTGATTGAATTGGGATCGATAATCCTGAACTGATTTGGATCGATAATCCTGGACTGATTTGGATCGATAATCCTGATTGATTTGGGTCAATAATCCTGGGGTTGACTGGGTTTAATAACCCTGAATGGATTGGGATCAATAATCCTGAATTGATTGGGATCGATTATCCTGAATTGATTTGGATCATTGATTGGGGTCGATAAACCCTGATTGATTGGGAACGATAATCCCTGATTGATTGGGATTGATAATCCCTGATTGATTGGGATCGATAATCCCTGAATGGATTTGGATCGATAATCCTGAATGGATTTGGATCAATAACCCTGAATTTATTTAGATCAATAATCCCTGATTGATTTGGATCGATAATCCTGAATGGATTGGGATCGATAATCCCGGATTGATTGGGGTCGATAATCCTGAATTGATTGGGGTCGATAATCCTGAATTGATTGGGATTGATAATCCGGAATTGATTGGGGTCGATAATCCTGAATTGATTTGGATTGATAATCCTGAATTGATTGGGATCGATTATCCCTGATTGATTGGGATTGATAATCCTGAATTGATTGGGATCGATAATCCTGAATTGATTGGGATCGATAAACCCAGATTGATTGGGATCGATTATCCTGGATTGATTGGGATTGATAATCCTGAATTGATTGGGATCGATTATCCCTGATTGATTGGTATTGATGATCTTGAATTGATTGGGATCGATAATCCTGGATTGATTGGTATTGATGATCTTGAATTGATTGGGAACGATAATCCTGGGATTGATTGGGATCGATAATCCTGAATTGATTGGGATCGATAATCCCGGATTGATTTGGATTGATAATCCTGGGATTGATTGGGATCAATATTCCCAAATCTTTGGGGTTCAATATCCCGGGATTTCTGGGGTTCCATATCCCAGAGTTTTTAGGGTTTCCCATTCCCGGGGTTTTTGGGATTTCCCAGGGTTTTGGGGTTTCCCATTCCCGGGGTTTTTGGGTTTCCCATTCCCCGGATTTTTGGGGTTCCCGGGGTTTTTGGGTTCCCCATTCCCAGGATTTTTGGGGTTCCCGGGGGTTTTTTGGGGTTTCCCGTTCCCAGGATTTTTGGAGTTCCCAGGGCTTTTTGGGGTTTCCCATTCCCGGGGTTTTTGGGGTTTCCCATTCCCAGGATTTTTGGGGTTCTCGGGATTTTTGGGGTTCCCGGGGTTTTTAGGGTTTCCCATTCCCGGGATTTTTGGGGTTTTTGGGGTTTCCCATTCCCAGGATTTTTGGGGTTCCCAGGCCTTTTTGGGGTTTCCCATTCCCAGGATTTTTGGGGTTCCCGGGATTTTTGGGGGTTTCCCATTCCCGGGGTTTTTGGGGTTTTTGGGGTTTCCCGTTCCCGGGGTTTTTGGGGTTCCCGGGGTTTTTGGGGTTTCCCATTCCTGGGAATTTTTGGGGTTTCCCGTTCCCGGGATTTTCGGGGTTCCCGGGATTTTTGGGGTTTCCCATTCCCAGGATTTTCGGGATTCCCCATTCCCGGGATTTTTGGGATCCCCGTTCCCGATCCCACAGACTCACCCACTGTGGGATGGAGCACGGAGAGCACCAGGAGCAGCAGCGGGGTCGGGACCCCTGACCCCATTCCTGACCCCATTCCTGACCCCATTCCTGACCCCATTCCCGATCCCATTCCCGATCCCATTCCTGACCCCATTCCTGATCCTGATCCTGGTCCTGATCCTGGTCCTGATCCTATTCCTGATCCTGTTCTTGATCCCGTTCCTGGTCCTGATCCCGGTCCTATTCCTGATCCCAATCCTGGTCCTGATCCTATTCCTGATTCTGATCCCAATCCCAATCCCAATCCCAATCCAATCCTGATCCTGATCCCGATCCCAATCCCAGTCCTGGTCCTGATCCTATTCCCGATTCTGATCCCAATCCCAATCCCAATCCCAATCTAATCCCTGATCCTGATCCTGATCCTGATCCTGATCCTGATCTCAATCCACTCCCAATCCTGATCCCAGTCCCGATCCCAATCCCAATCCAATCCTGATCCTGGTGCTGATCCCAATCCCAATCCCGATCCCGATCCCAATCCTGATCCTGATCCTATTCCCGATTCCCAATCCCAATCCCGATCCCAATCTCAATCTAATCCCTGATCCCGATCCCGATCCTGATCCTATTCCTGATCCTATTCCCGATCCTAATCCTGATCCTAATCCTGATCCTAATCCCAATCCTGATCCAAATCCAGTCCCAATCCTGATCCCAATCCCGATCCCAGTCCCAATCCAATCCTGATCCTGGTGCTGATCCCGATGTTGATCCCAATCCCAATCCCAGTCCTGGTCCTGATCCTATTCCCGATCCCAATCCCAATCTAATCCTGATCCTGGTGCTGATCCCGATCCTGATCCCGATCCCGATCCCAATCCCAATCTAATCCCTGATCCTGATCCTGATCCTATTCCCGATTCTGATCCCAATCCCGATCCCAATCTCAATCTAATCCCTGATCCCAATCCCAATCCCAATCTAATCCCTAATCCTGATCCCAATCCTGATCCCAATCCCGATCCCAATCCCAATCCAATCCTGATCCTGGTGCTGATCCCGATGCTGATCCCGATCCCGATCCCGATCCTGATCCCGATCCCGATCCCGGTCCAGGCCCCACCTGCGGCCGCGGCCCCGGAGCCGCTCCCGGAACTTCGGCCCCGGAACCGCCCGGATCCAAAGGGCGGCGGGAAAAGGGCGGGGCCGGGAGGGGCCTGGGGGGTTTGGGGACATTTGGGGACATTTGGGGGATTTGGGGACATTGGGGGGATTTGGGGGATTTGGGGGTTTGGGGGGATTTTGGGGGTTTGGGGGATTTGGGGGGATTTGGGGATTTTGGGGGATTTGGGGGGATTTGGGGGGTTTGGGGGATTTTGGGATGTTTGGGGGATTTGGGGGATTTTGGGGACATTTGGGGACATTTGGGGACATTTGGGGGATTTGGGGATTTGGGGACATTTGGGGGATTTGGGGATTTGGGGACATTTGGGGGATTTGGGGGCATTTGGGGATTTTGGGGGGATTTTGGGGGATTTGGGGATTTGGGGGATTTTGGGGATTTGGGGGATTTGGGGGATTTGGGGGATTTTGGGGATTTTGGGGATTTGGGGGGATTTGGGGGATTTGGGGGGATTTGGGGGATTTTGGGGATTTGGGGGGATTTGGGGACATTTGGGGGGATTTGGGGGATTTGGGGGATTTTGGGGGTTTGGGGGAATTTGGGGGATTTGGGGGAATTTGGGGGATTTTGGGGGATTTGGGGGATTTGGGGGGATTTGGGGGATTTTGGGACGTTTGGGGGATTTGGGGGGATTTGGGGGATTTGGGGGATTTTGGGGGATTTTGGGGGTTTTCCCATTTTCCCTCCTTTTCTCCCATGTTTTCCTCCAATTTCCCCACTTTTTCCCAATTTTTCCCATTTCCCCAATTTCCCCCCATTTTTTCCCCCATTTTTCCCCAAAAATTCCAATTTTCCAATTTTCCCTTTCCCCTCCATTTTCCCCCATTTTCCCCAAAAATTCAATTTTTTCAAATTTTCACCATTTTCCCCCATTTTCCCCCATTTTCCCCATTTCCTCCCATTTCCCCCCCCATTTCCCCCCATTTTTCCCATTTTTCTCAATTTTCCCCATTCCCCCCCCATTCTTCCCAAAAATTCCAATTTTCCCATTTTTTCACCATTTAACCCCATTTTCCCCATTTTCTCCCCATTTTCCCCAAAATTCCGATTTTCCCCTTTTTTCCCTTTTTTCCCAATTTTTCCCATTTTTCCCCCCAATTTCCCCACCCCTCCCCCACCCACCAGACCCAACCAGGTAAAAAAAAAAAAAAAAAAGGCAAAAAAAAAAGAGGCAAAAAAAAATCCAAAATCCGGGAATTTTATTGAATTTGGGATCCCCAGGTGAGCCCAGGTGACTCCAGGTGTTCCCTGCCCATTCCAGATGTGTCCATCACCTGTCCAGGTGTTCCCTGCCCATTCCAGATGTGTCCATCACCTCTCCAGGTGTTTCTATCCCATCTCCAGGTGTTTCCATCTCATTCCAGGTGTTGCCAGCCCATCTCCAAATGTTCCCCTCACCTGCCCAGGTGTTTCTATCCCATTTCCAGGTGTTCCCCTCACCTGTCCAGGTGTTTCTATCCCACATCCAGGTGTTTCTCTCACCTGTCCAGGTGTTTCTATCCCACATCCAGGTGTTCCCCTCACCTGTCCAGGTGTTTCTATGCCATCTCCAGGTGTTCCCCTCACCTGTCCAGGTGTCTCTATCCCATCTCCAGGTGTTTCTATCCCACATCCAGGTGTCTCTATCCCACATCCAGGTGTTTCTATCCCATCTCCAGGTGTTCCCCTCACCTGTCCAGGTGTTTCTATCCCATCTCCAGGTGTCTCTATCCCACATCCAGGTGTTCCCCTCACCTGTCCAGGTGTTTCTATCCCATCTCCAGGTGTTCCCCTCACCTGTCCAGGTGTTCCCCTCACCTGTCCAGGTGTCCTCACCTCAATACTGGGGGACCCGGAGCCACCTGTGGGGCTCACCTGGCCACTCCCACTCTCACCTGCAGAGCTCACCTGTCCACTCCCATCTGCAGAGCTCACCTGTTCCCCCTCCTCTATGGAGCTCACCTGGCCGCTCTCAGCAGCAGAGCTCACCTGTCCCTCCTCACCTGTTGGGCTCACCTGACTGGTCCCACTCCCACCAGCAGAGCTCACCTGGCCACTCCCACCTGCAGAGCTCACCTGTTCCCCCTCACCTGCAGAGCTCACCTGGCCGCTCCCATTCTCACCTGTTGGGCTCACCTGTTCCCCCTGCTCTATGGAGCTCACCTGTCCCTCCTCACCTGAAGAGCTCACCTGGCCGCTCCCACTCTCATCTGCTGTGCTCACCTGTTCCCCCTCACCTGCTGCACTCACCTGGCCACTCCCATTCTCACCTGCAGAGCTCACCTGTCCCTCCTCCTCTATGGAGCTCACCTGGCCACTCCCATCAGCAGAGCTCACCTGTCCCCCCTCACCTGCAGAGCTCACCTGCTCCTCCTCACCTGCAGAGCTCACCTGTCCCCCCTCCTCTATGGAGCTCACCTGGCCGCTCCTACTCTCACCTGTTGGGCTCACCTGTCCCCCCTCACCTGCTGCGCTCACCTGTCCCCCCTGCTCTATGGAGCTCACCTGTCCCCCCTCACCTGCTGCGCCCCCCTGTTCCCCGTGCCGCCGCCAGGCCCCGCCCAGGTACCTGAGCACCTCCCCAGGTGGGCTCCTCCTCCCTGCCTGGGGGTGGAGCAGCCCCCGCAGCATCTCCAGCCCCGCCCCCGCCAGGCCCCTCCAGCTGCGCCCGGGCGGCCCCGCCCCCTCCCCGCCCCCCTCTGCGCAGGCGCGGCCGTGCCAGGCGCGGAAGCGGCGGAAGGCGGGGTCGGAGCGCGCAGGCGCGGCCCAGGGGAAGCTGCCGGTGAGCAGCGCGAACAGCAGCACCCCCAGCGCCCAGGTGTCCACGGGCGGCGCCAGGTGGGGCTCACCTGGGCGCGGGCGGGCGCGCGGCAGCAGCTCCGGGGCGGCGTAGGGGGCGTGGCCGGGGGCGGGGCGCACCTGCGCGCCCTGCACGCGCGTCAGGCCGAAGTCGCCGAGCTTGACCAGGTGGCACTCGGGGTCAAAGGCCAGCACGTTGTCCAGCTTCAGGTCGGCGTGCACCAGGGCGTGGCCGTGCAGGTAACAGAGCGCCGAGCACACCTGGGCGGCGCAGCGCTTCACCTGCGGCTCCGGGAGGCCCACCTGGGGACGGGGGAGGGGACACACATGGGGACAGGTAACACACCTGGGGGCATACCTGGGGGCACACCTGGGGACAGGTGACACACCTGGGGATGGGGGACACACCTGGGGGCACACCTGAGACAGGGGACACAGCTGGGGTCACCTGGGGACACAGCTGGGGTCACCTGTGAGGGTTCACCTGTGGCTCAGGGAGACCCACCTGGGGACAGGTAACACACCTGGGGACAGACCTGGGGACAGGTAACACATCTGGGGACACCTGGGGACACCTGGGGACACCTGAGGATGGGGTACACACCTGGGGACACCTGGGGCACACCTATGGGGTCACTCAGTGCCACCTGGGGACAGGTAACACACCTGGGGACACCTGTGAGGGTTCACCTGTGACTGAGGGAGACCCACCTGGGGACAGGTAACACACCTGGGGGTACCTGGGGACACCTGAGGATGGGGTACAGACCTGGGGACACCTATGGGGTCACTCAGTGCCACCTGGGGACAGGTAACACACCTGGGGACACCTGGGGATGGGGTACACACCTGGGGACACTCAGTTGTGTCACCCAGCCAGTGCTGGGAGATCACCTGAGCACACCTGTTCTGCCAGCCAGGTGCAAAACTGTTCCCTGGTCCCACTCACCTGTGACTCACCTGTGACTCACCTGTGTCACCTGTCCCTCACCTGTCTCACCTGTGACTCACCTGTCCCTCACCTGTGTCACCTGTGACTCACCTGTCCTTCACCTGTCCCTCACCTGTCTCACCTGTCCCTCACCTGTCCCTCACCTGTGTTTCACCTGTGACTCACCTGTCCCTCACCTGTCCCCCCACCTCTCCCTCACCTGTGACTCACCTGTCCCTCACCTGTGATTCACCTGTGTCACCTGTCCCTCACCTGTCCCCCACCTGTCCCCCACCTGTCCCTCACCTGTCCCTCACCTGTCCCATCTGTGTCTCACCTGTCCCCCACCTGTCCCTCACCTGTGACTCACCTGTCCCTCACCTGTCTCACCTGTGTCACCTGTCCCTCACCTGTCCCCCACCTGTCCCTCACCTGTGTCACCTGTGACTCACCTGTCTCACCTGTCTCCCACCTGTCCCTCACCTGTCTCACCTGTCCCTCACCTGTGTTTCACCTGTGACTCACCTGTCCCTCACCTGTCTCCCACCTGTCCCCCACCTGTGACTCACCTGTCCCTCACCTGTCCCTCACCTGTCCCACCTGTGCCCCACCTGTCCCTCACCTGTGACTCACCCCAGGTGTGAGCAGCCCGCACAGGTCCCCCGCAGGTGCGAGCTCCTGGGCGAAGCCGAACTCGGTGGGGGTCTCGAAGGCGAGCGGCAGCACCTGGACGCAGGTGAGCGCCCCCCGCAGGCACAGGTGAGTGCAGAACTCCCGCAGGAAGCGGCACCTGGGCGTGCGCGCCTTGGAGAGCAGCTTCAGAGCCACCTGCGCACCTGGGACAGGTAACGGCACAGGTGGGACAGGTGACAACACACCTGGGACAGGGATGGACACACCTGGGTCAGGGACAGACACAGCTGGGACAGGTAACGACACACCTGGGACAGGTGACACACCTGGGTTAGGGACAGACACCACACCTGGGCGTGCGCGCCTTGGAGAGCAGCTTCAGAGCCACCTGCGCACCTGGGACAGGTAACGGCACACCTGGGTCAGGGATAGACACAGCTGGGACAGGTGACACACCTGGGTGAGGGGACACAGCTGGGACAGGTAACGACACACCTGGGACAGGTAACACACCTGCAACAGAGACAGACACACCTGCACAGCTAACACACCTGGGACAGGTAACGACACACACCTGGGTCAGGGACAGACACACCTGGGTCAGGGGACACACCTGGGTGAGGGGACACAGCTGGGACAGGGACAGACACACCTGGGTGAGGGGACAACACACCTGGGACAGGGATGGAAACACCTGGGTGAGGGTGACACACCTGGGGGAGGGATGGACACACCTGGGACAGGGACAGACACCACACCTGGGCGTGCGCACCTTAGAGAGCAGCTTCAGAGCCACCTGCGCACCTGGGACAGGTAATGACACACCTGGGTCAGGGATAGACACAGCTGGGACAGGTAACGACACACCTGGGTGAGAGATAGACACAGCTGGGACAGGTGACAACACACCTGGGTGAGGGACAGACACCACACCTGGGCGTGCGCCCCTTGGAGAGCAGCTCCAGAGCCACCTGCGCACCTGGGACAGGGACAGACACACCTGGGTCAGGGATGGACACAGCTGGGACAGGGATGGACACACCTGGGACAGGTGACACAGCACACCTGGGTCAGGGGACAACACACGTGGGACAGGTAACAGCACACCTGGGGGAGGGATGGACACACCTGGATCAGGGGACACACCTGGGACAGGTAACGACACACCTGGGTCAGGGGACACACCTGGGTGAAAGATGGACACACCTGGGGGAGGGATGGACACACCTGGGACAGGTAACGGCACACCTGGGTGAGGGACAGACACAGCTGGGACAGGGGACACACCTGGGACAGGGATGGACACACCTAGGTCAGGGGACACACCTGGGTGAGGGGACAACACACCTGGGACAGGGATGGAAACACCTGGGTGAGGTAATGACACACGTGGGGGAGGGATGGACACACCTGGGACAGGGACAGACACCACACCTGGGTGTGCGCACCTTGGAGAGCAGCTTCAGAGCCACCTGCGCACCTGGGACAGGTAACGGCACACCTGGGTCAGGGGTGGACACAGCTGGGACAGGGGACACACCTGGGACAGGTAACGGCACAGGTGGGTCAGGGACAGACACAGCTGGGACAGGTAACAGCACAGCTGGGACAGGTAATGACACACCTGGGACAGGTAACGGCACACCTGGGTCAGGGGTGGACACAGCTGGGACAGGTAATGACACATCTGGGACAGGGGACAACACACCTGGGACAGGGGACACAGCTGGGACAGGGGACACACCTGGGGAAGGGATGGACACACCTGGGACAGGTGACGACACACCTGGGACAGGTGACACACCTGGGACAGGGATGGATACACCTGCACAGGTAACACAGCTGGGACAAGGACAGACACACCTGGGACAGGGACAGACACACCTGGGACAGGTGACACACCTGGGACAGGGACAGACACACCTGTGCCCGCAGGTGTCCCCAGGTGCGCTCACCTCCACACTGGGGCTGCTACCCAGGTGTGCCCAGATGTGCCCAGGTGTGTCCAGGTGTGTCCAGGTGTGTCTGTGGATATCCCCAGGTGTCCCCAGGTGTATCCCAGGTGTCCCCAGGTGTATCCCAGGTGTATCTCAGGTGTATCCCAGGTGTATCTCCAGTGTATCCCAGGTGTATCCCCAAGTGTCCCCAGGTGTGTCCCCAGGTGTGTCTGTGGATATCCCCAGGTGTATCCCAGGTGTCCCCAGCTGTTCCCAGCTGTCCCCAGGTGTATCCCAGGTGTATCTCAGGTGTATCCCAGGTGTCCCCAGGTGTATCCCCAGGGGTGTCCCCAGGTGTATCCCCAGGGGTGTCCCCAGGGGTGTCCCCAGGTGTCCTCAGGTATCCCAGGTGTCCCCAGGTGTATCCCATGTGTGTCCCCCAGGTGTCCCCATGTGTGTCCCCAGGTATCCCAGGTGTGTCCCCAGCTGTCCCCAGGTGTATCCCAGGTGTATCTCAGGTGTATCCTGGGTGTATCCCCAGGTGTCCCCAGGTGTATCCCCAGGTATCCCAGGTGTGTCCCCAGGTATCCCCAGGTGTCCCCCCCATGTGTCCCCAGGTGTCCCCAGGTGTATCCCAGGTGTGTCCCCAGGTGTATCCCTGGTGTCCCCAGGTGTGTCCCCAGCTGCCCCCTGGTTTATCCCAGGTGTATCCCCGGTGTCCCCAGGTTTGTCCCCAGCTGTCCCCAGGTGTCCCCCCAGGTGTATCCCCGGTGTCCCCAGCTGTCCCCAGGTGTCTCCCAGGTATCCCCAGCTGTCCCCAGGTGTGTCCCCAGGTGTGTCCCCAGGTGTCCCCCCAGGTGTCCCCCCAGGTGTATCCCCAGTGTCCCCAGGTGTATCCCCAGGTGTATCCCAGGTGTATCTCAGGTGTCCCCAGGTGTATCCCAGGTGTATCCTGGGTGTATCCCAGGTGTCCCCCCAGCTGTCCCCAGGTGTGTCCCCAGGTGTGTACCCAGCTGTCCCCAGGTATCCCCAGTGTCCCCAGGTGTCCCCCCAGGTATCCCAAGTGTCCCCAGGTGTGTCCCCAGGTGTCCCCCGGTGTCCCCAGGTGTCCCCAGGTGTATCCCAGGTGTATCCCCAGCTGTCCCCAGGTGCCCCCAGCTGTCCCCAGGTGTATCCCCGGTGTCCCCAGGTGTCCCCAGTTGTATCTCAGGTATATCCCAGGTGTGTCCCAAGGTGTGTCCCCAGGTATCCCCAGCTGTCCCCAGGTGTGTCCCCAGGTGTCCCCAAGTGTCCCCAGGTGTATCCCAGGTGTATCCCCGGTGTCCCCAGGTGTCCCCCCAGGTGTCCCCAGGTATCCCAGGTGTCCCCAGCTGTCCCCCCAGGTGTCCTCCCAGGTGCCCCCAGCTGTCCCCAGGTGTCCCCAGGTGTGTCCCCAGCTGTCCCCAGGTGTATCCCCAGGTGTGTCCCCAGGTGTGTCCCCAGGTATCCCAGGTGTCCCCAGGTGTGTCCCCAGGTGTGTCCCCCGGTGTATCCCCGGTGTCCCCAGGTGTATCCCAGCTGCCCCCAGGTGTATCCCAGGTGTCCCCAGCTGTCCCCAGGTGTCCCCCCAGGTGTATCCCAGGTGTCCCCAGCTGTCCCCAGGTGTATCCCAGGTGTGTCCCCCCAGGTGCTCTCTCACCTCCGCGCCGGGGCCGTGCCAGCAGCACCCGCCCGTAGGAGCCGCTCCCCAGCTCTCCCAGTATGGACCAGTCCCGCTCCAGCGCCCGCCGGGGCAGCGCCCGGTCAGCGCGGGCCATCAGCGCCTGCCGGACCAGTATGGACCAGTATGGACCAGTACGGACCAGTATGGACCAGTACGGACCAGTATAAACCAATATAAACCAGTATGGACCAGTATAAACCAGTATAGACCAGTTTGGACTGGTATAAACCAGTACACTGGTCCATACTGGTTTATACTGGTTTATACCAGTCCACAGTGCAGACCAGTATAAACCAGTATAGACCAGTATGGACCAGTATAAACTAGTTTGGACGGCTATAAACCAGTATAAACCAGTATAGATCAGTACAGACCAGTATGGACCAGTACAGACCAGTATAAACCAGTATAGACCAGTACGGACCGGTATGGATCAGTATAAACCGGTATGGACTGGTATGGACCAGTACGGACCAGTATAAACCAGTAAGGACCGGTACGGACCCATATAAACCAGTATGGACTAGTATGGACTGGTATAAACCAGTATGGACCAGTTTGGACCAGTACGGACCAGTATAAACCAGTTTGGACCAGTATAAACCAGTAAGGACCAGTATAAACCATAAAGGACTGGTATGGACCGGTACAGACCAGTACGGACCAGTATAAACCAGTAAGGACCGGCATGGACTAGTATGGACCAGTATAAACCAGTTTGGACCAGTATTTCGTGGTATAAACCAGTATGGACCAGTATGGACCCATATAAACCAGTGTGGACCATTACAGACCAGTATAAACCAGTAAGGACCAGTACAGACCAGTATAGAGTGGTATAAACCAGTATAGACCAGTACAGGCCACTATAAACCAGTATGGGCCAGTACAGGCCAGTATAGACCAGTACAGACCAGTATAAACCAGTACAGATCATTATAAACCAGTTTGGACCAGTACAAACCAGTACAGACCTGCAGGAGCCGCTCCTGAGCCTGAGCCACCGACTCCTCATCGTCATCATCGTCACCTTCATCATCCGCGGCCTCCACAGGGACATCCATGATCTGCCACCAGTACAGACCAGTACAAACCAGTATAGACCAGTACAGACCAGTATAAGCCAGTACAAACCAGTATAACCCAGTACAAACCAGTACAGACCTGCAGGGGGCACTCCTGAGCCTGCTCATCATCATCATCATCGTCACCTTCAGCAGCAGCAGCGGCCTCTGAGGGGGCATCTGTGGCCTGCAGACCAGTATAAACCAGTACAGACCAGTATAACCCAGTACAGACCAGTATAAACCAGTACAAACCAGTACAGACCAGTATAAACCAGTACAGACCGGTATAAACCAGTACAGACCAGTACAAACCGGTACAGACCAGTACAGACCTGCAGGAGCCGCTCCCGAGCCTGCTCTTCATCATCATCACCTTCATCATCATCCGTGGCCTCCACAGGGACATCCATGATCTGCCACCAGTACAGCCCAGTATAAACCAGTACAAACCGGTACAGAGCAGTACAAACCAGTACAAACCAGTACAAACCAGTACAAACCAGTACAGACCTGCAGGGGTCGCTCCTGAGCCTGCTCATCATCATCATCGTCACCTTCATCCGAGGGGGCGTCCATGGCCTGAACCAGTATGAACCAGTATGGACCAGTATAGCCAGTACAGACCGGTATAACCCAGTATAAACCAGTACAGACCAGTATAACCCAGTGTAAATCGGTATAACCCAGTATAAACCAGTACAGACCAGTATAACCCAGTGTAAGCCAGTATGGACCAATATAAGCCAGCATGGACCAGTATAAACCAGTATAACCCAGTATGGACCAGTATAACCAGTATAACCCAGTACAAACCAGTCTAACCAGTATAACCAGTACAACACAGGATAACCCAGTACAAACCAGTATAACCAGTATGAATCAGTCTAACCAGTACAAACCAATATAACCCAGTTCTGGCCAGTATGGACCAGTATATCCCAGTATAACCAGTATACCCCAGTATAACCCAGTATACCCCAGTATAACCCAGTATACCCCAGTATGGACCAGTATATCCCAGTCTATCCCAGTCTATCCCAGTATATCCCAGTATATCCCAGTATATCCCAGTATATCCCAGTATAACCCAGTCTATCCCAGTATATCCCAGCCTATCCCAGTATCCCCCAGTCTATCCCAGTCTATCCCAGTCTATCCCAGTATCCCCCAGTCTATCCCAGTCTATCCCAGTCTATCCCAGTATATCCCAGTCTATCCCAGTATCCCCCAGTCTATCCCAGTCTATCCCAGTCTATCCCAGTATAACCCAGTATAACCCAGTATAAACCAGTATATCCCAGTATAATCCAGTATATCCCAGTCTATCCCAGTCTATCCCAGTCTATCCCAGTATATCCCAGTATCTCCCAGTCTATCCCAGTATATCCCAGTATGGACCAGTATAACCCAGTGTAACCCAGTATATCCCAGTCTATCCCAGTATCTCCCAGTATATCCCAGTATCTCCCAGTATATCCCAGTATATCCCAGTATCTCCCAGTATCCCCCAGTATATCCCAGTATCCCCCAGTATAACCCAGTATATCCCAGTATAACCAGTATAAACCAGTATAACCTGTATATCCCAGTATCCCCCAGTCTATCCCAGTCTATCCCAGTCTATCCCAGTATCTCCCAGTATATCCCAGTATATCCCAGTCTATCCCAGTATAATCCAGTATCCCCCAGTCTATCCCAGTTTATCCCAGTATCCCCCAGTATCTCCCAGTATATCCCTGTCTATCCCAGTATATCCCAGTCTATCCCAGTCTATCCCAGTTTATCCCAGTCTATCCCAGTCTATCCCAGTCTATCCCAGTCTATCCCAGTCCCTCCCAGTATATCCCAGTTTATCCCAGTCTATCCCAGTATCTCCCAGTCTATCCCAGTCTATCCCAGTATAACCAGTATAAACCAGTATAACCAGTATAACCAGTTTATCCCAGTCTATCCCAGTCTATCCCAGTATAACCAGTATAACCAGTATATCCCAGTATCTCCCAGTATAACCCAGTTTATCCCAGTTTATCCCAGTCTATCCCAGTCCAACCCCTCCAGTTCCCCTCCCCCCTCCCCTCCCCCCCCAGCACCTGTTCCCCTCCCCCCCCCCGGTGTCCCCAGGGCCACCTGTCCGAGTGCCACCGGTGTCACCAATGCCACCAGGGCCACCGGCGCCACCTGTTCCCGTGTCACCCGTGTCACCCGTGTCACCCGTGTCACCAGGTGGCCCCGAGGGGGCCCAGGTGTCCCCAGGGGGGGCCCAGATGGCCCCGAGTGTCCCCGAGTGTCACCGAGGGTCCCCCAGCTGTCCCCGAGTGTCACCAGGGTCCCCCAGCTGTCCCCAAGGCTCCCCCTGCTGTCCCCAGGCTGTCCCCAGGGTCCCCCAGCTGTCCCCCAGCTGTCCCCAGGCTGTCCCCAGGGTGGCCCAGCTGTCCCCAAGAGTCCCCAGGGGTGGCCCAGGTGTCCCCAAGGGGGGCTCAGCTGTCCCCAGGGTCCCCCCGCTGTCCCCAAGTGGGGCCCAGATGGCCCCGAGTGTCCCCAGGTGTCACTGAGGGGGGCCCAGCTGTCCCCAGGGTGTCCCCAGGGTGTCACCAGGGGTCCCCACGCTGTCCCCAAGCGGGGCCCACATGGTCCCGGGGTCCCCCCACTGTCCCCAAGGGGACCCAGATGGCCCCAAGTGTCCCCAGGTGTCCCCAGGGTGGCCCAGATGTCCCCGAGAGTGCCCCAAGGGTCCCCCCAGCTGTCCCCAAGGGGGCCCAGATGGCCCCAAGTGTCCCCAGGTGTCACTGAGGGTGGCCCAGATGTCCCCGAGAGTGCCCCAAGGGTCCCCCCAGCTGTCCCCAAGGGGGCCCAGATGGCCCCGAGTGTCCCCAGCTGTCCCCAGGGTGGCCCCAAGGGTCCCCCCGCTGTCCCCAAGGGGACCCAGATGGCCCCGAGTGTCCCCAGGTGTCCCCAAGAGTGGCCCAAGGGTCCCCCCGCTGTCCCCAAGGGGGCCCAGATGGCTCTGACTGTCCCCAAGTGTCACTGAAGGTGGCCCAGATGTCCCCGAGAGTGCCCCAAGGGTCCCCCCAGCTGTCCCCAGGGTGGCCCAGATGGCCCCGAGTGTCCCCAGGGTGGCCCCAAGGGTCCCCCCCACTGTCCCCAGGGGGCCCAGATGGCCCCGAGTGTCCCCAGGGTGGCCCAGCTGTCCCCAGGGTGGCCCCGCTGTCCCCAGGGTGGCCCAGCTGTCCCCAGGGTGGCCCCGCTGTCCCCAAGGGTGGCCCGGGGGGTGGCCCCGCTGTCCCCAGGGTGGCCCAGCTGTCCCCAGGGTGGCCCAGCTGTCCCCAGGGTCCCCCAGCTGTCCCCAGGGTGGCCCAGCTGTCCCCGCGGTGTCGCAGGTGCCCCACCTGTGTCCGGGCGCTGTGGCTGTCCCCAGGTGTCCCCGCTGTCCCCTTGGGCCGTGTCCCCCCCGGTGGCCCCGCGGTTGTGACTCAGAGTTTCCCGTGCCCGCGGTGCCACCGCCCCGCGGGATTGTCACCTGCGCCGCGACAGCGCGGGGGACAGCGCGGGGACAGAGAGAGACGGGAGGGGACAGCGAGGGGACAGGGGGGGACAGAGCGGGGACAGAGCGGGGAGAGGAGGGGACAGGGGGGGACAGAGCGGGGACAGCGCGGGGAGAGGGGGGGACAGAGGGAGACGGGAGGGGACAGAGCGGGGACAGGGGGGGACACGGGGGACAGAGCGGGGAGAGGGGGGGACAGAGAGAGACGGGAGGGGACAGAGCGGGGACAGGGGGGGACACGGGGGACAGAGAGGGGAGAGGGGGGGACAGCGAGAGACGGGAGGGGACAGAGCGGGGACAGCGCGGGGACAGCGCGGGGAGAGGGGGGGACAGAGAGAGACGGGGGGGGACAGCGAGGGGACAGGGGGGACACGGGGGGGGGGACACGGGGAATCAGCGAGAGACGGGGGGGACAGTGCGGGGACAAGGGGGGAAACGAGGGACACAGGGGGGGACACAGGGGGGACACAGGGGGGGACACGGGGGACAGAGAGAGACGGGGGGGACACGGGGGACAGAGCGGGGACGGGGGGGGGACAGCGTGGGGACAGCGCGGGGACACAGGGGGAAACGAGGGACATAGGGGGGGACACAGGGGGGACACAGGGGGGGACACGGGGGACAGAGAGAGACAGGGGGGGACAGAGCGGGGACAGCGCGGGGACAGCGCGGGGAGAGGGGGGGGGCAGCGCGGGGACAGTGCAGGGACACAGGGGGAAACGAGGGACACAGGGAGGGACACAGAAGGGACACAGGGGGGACACAGGGGACAGAGCGGGGACAGCGGGGGACACGAGGAGGGACAGTGCGGGGACAAGGGAGAAACGGGGGACACAGGGGGGGACACAGGGGGGACACAGGGGGGACACAGGGGAGGGGACACGGGGGACAGAGAGAGACAGGGGGGGACACGGGGGACAGAGCGGGGAGAGGGGGGGGACAGCGTGGGGACAGTGCGGGGACACAGGGGGAAACGAGGGACACAGGGGGGGACACAGAAGGGACACAGGGGGAAACGAGGGACACAGGGGGGGACACAGGGGGGGACACAGGGGGGACACAGGGGACAGCGCGGGGACAGCGGGGGACACGAGGAGGGACAGTGCGGGGACAAGGGAGAAACGGGGGACACAGGGGGGGACACAGGGGGGACACAGGGGGGACACAGGGGACAGAGCGGGGACAGAGCGGGGACAGGGGGGGACACAAGGGGGGGACAGCGCGGGGAGAGGGGGGGACAGCACGAGGGACAGAGGGGACAGCGAGAGACGGGGGGGACAGTGGGGGACAGAGGGGACAGAGCAGGGGACAGGGACGGACAGGAGGGGGGGGAGACACGGAGGAAACAGAGGGACAGGGGGGATGGGGGACGGGGACAAGAAGGGGACAGGGAGGGGACAGGGGGACAGGAGAGGGACAGAGAGGGACAGAGAGAGACAGGGGGGATGGGGGACACGGGGGGGACAAGGGGGACAGGAGGGGATGGGGGACGGGGACAAGAAGGGGAGAGGGGGACAGGGAGGGGACAGAGGGACAGGGGGACAGGGAGGGGACAGAGGGATGAAGGGGGGGGTGGGGGGACAAGAAAGGGACAGGGGGACAGGAGGGGACAGAGGGACAGGGGGATTGGGGATGGGGACACGGAGGGACAAGGGGGACAGGAGGGGACAGGAGGGGACAGAGGGACAGGGAGACAGGGACAGGAGAGGACAGGGGGACAGGGACAGGGGGGATGGGGGACACGGAGGGACAGGAGGGGACAGAGGGACAGGGAGACGGGGGACAGGAGGGGACAGAGAGAAGGGAACAGGAGGGGATGGGGGACAGGGGGACAGGGACAGGAGGGGACAGAGGGACAAAAGGAGAGAGGGGGGGATGGGGGACACAGGGGGACAAGAAGGGGACAGGAGGGGACAGGGACAGGAGAGGGGGACAGAGGGACAAGAGTGGGACAGGGGACAGAAGGAGAGGGGGGGGACAAGGGGGGGGACACGGGGGGGTTGGGGGACAGGAGGGGACAGAGGGACAGGGGGACAGGGACAGGAGGAGACAGGAGGGGACAGGGGGACAAAAGGGGGACAGGAGGGGACAAGAGGGGACACGGAGGGGGACAGGACACAGGGACAGGGATGGGGGTGGCACAGGGACAGGAGGGGACAGGAGGGGACAAAGGGGGATGGGGGAATGAGGGGGACAAGGAGGGGACAAGGGGGGACAGGACACAGGGACAGGGATGGGAGTGGCACAGGGACAGGAAGGGACAGGAGGGGACAGGAGGGGACAGGAGGGGACAGGACACAGGGACAGGGACGGGGACAGGGACAGGAGGGGACAGGAGGGGACAGGAGGGCAGGGGGGACAAGGGGACGCAAAGGGACAAGGCAGGGACAGGGGGAGACTGGGACGGGCTGGGAGGGGGTTTGGGGGCACTGGGATATACTGGGATATACTGGGATGTACTGGGATATACTGGGATATACTGGGATATACTGGGACAGTGAACCTGGGTGTATGGAGCTGTACTGGGCCATACTGGAGTCATACTGGGCCATACTGGGACCATACTGGGCCATACTGGGACATACTGGAGTCATACTGGGACCATACTGGGACATACTGGGCCATACTGGGCCATACTGGGACCATACTGGGACCATACTGGGGCATACTGGAGTCATACTGGGCCATACTGGGACCATACTGGGCCATACTGGGCCATACTGGGCCATACTGGAGTCATACTGGGCCATACTGGGACCATACTGGGCCATACTGGTGTCCCCAAACCCTGCACCAAGGACTGGGCCCAGTGCTGCCCAGTTCCTCCCAGTTTATCCCAGTCCCTCCCAGTATATCCCAGTTTATCCCAGTCCATCCCAGTTTGTCCCAGTGTATCCCAGTGTCTCCCAGTTTATCCCAGTCCCTCCCAGTTTATCCCAGTTTATCCCAGTCCCTCCCAGTATATCCCAGTATATCCCAGTCCCTCCCAGTTTATCCCAGTTTATCTCAGTCCTTCCCAGTCCCTCCCAGTTTATCCCAGTCCCTCCCAGTTTATCCCAGTTTATCCCAGTCCCTCACAGTTTATCCCAGTTTATCTCAGTCCTTCCCAGTCCCTCCCAGTTTATCCCAGTCCCTCCCAGTTTATCCCAGTCCCTCCCAGTATATCCCAGTATATCCCAGTCTCTCCCAGTCCTTTCCAGTTTATCCCAGTTTATCCCAGTCCCTCCCAGTCTCTCCCAGTCTCTCCCAGTTCATCCCAGTCCCTCCCAGTTTATCCCAGTCCCTCCCAGTCTCTCCCAGTATATCCCAGTTTATCCCAGTCCCTCCCAGTCCCTCCCAGTCTCTCCCAGTTCATCCCAGTCCCTCCCAGTTTATCCCAGTTTATCCCAGTCTCTCCCAGTTTATCCCAGTCCCTCCCAGTTTATCCCAGTCCCTCCCAGTCCCTCCCAGTCCCTCCCAGTCCCTCCCAGTTTATCCCAGTTTATCCCAGTCCCTCCCAGTGTATCCCAGTGTATCCCAGTATCTCCCAGTTTATCCCAGTATATCCCAGTTTATCCCAGTCCCTCCCAGTATATCCCAGTATATCCCAGTTTATCCCAGTCCCTCCCAGTCCCTCCCAGTCCCTCCCAGTTTACCCCAGTCCCTCCCAGTTTATCCCAGTCCCTCCCAGTCCCCCCCGCTGTTCCCCCTGCCCCTCCCCCCCGCACCTGTCGCTGTCTCTGCCCTTCCCCGGTAATTAATCCCTGTCCTAATTAACCCCTGCCCTAATTAACCCCTGCAATTAACCCCTGCGGCAGCCCAACCCGCTCATTAATCAGTCCCGGTAATTAATCCCTGCCCTAATTAACCCCTGCAATTAACCCCTGCGGCAGCTCAACCCGCTCATTAATCAGTCCCGGTAATTAATCCCTGCCCTAATTAACCCCTGCAATTAACCCCTGCGGCAGCCCAACCCGCTCATTAATCAGTCCCGGTAATTAATCCCTGCCCTAATTAACCCCTGCAATTAACCCCTGCCGCAGCTCAACCCGCTCATTAATCACACACGGTAATTAATCCCTGCCCTAATTAACCCCTGCAATTAACCCCTGCGGCAGCCCCGCTCATTAATCAGTCCCGGTAATTAATCCCTGCCCTAATTAACCCCTGCAATTAACCCCTGCGGCAGCCCAACCCGCTCATTAATCAGTCCCGGTAATTAATCCCTGCCCTAATTAACCCCTGCAATTAACCCCTGCGGCAGCCCTGCTCATTAATCAGTCCCGGTAATTAATCCCTGCCCTAATTAACCCCTGCAATTAACCCCTGCCGCAGCCCAACCCGCTCATTAATCACACACGGTAATTAATCCCTGCCCTAATTAACCCCTGCAATTAACCCCTGCGGCAGCTCAACCCGCTCATTAATCACACACGGTAATTAATCCCTGCCCTAATTAACCCCTGCAATTAACCCCTGCGGCAGCCCCGCTCATTAATCACACACGGTCATTAATTATCCCAGTCATTAATCATCCCGCTCATTAATCATCCCAGTCATTAATCATTCCCCGGTCATTAATCATCCTGGTCATTAATTATTCTGGTAATTAATAATTCCGGTAATTAATCATTCCGGTAATTAATAATCCCGCTCATTAATCATCCCAGTCATTAATCATTCCCCGCTCATTAATCATCCTGGTCATTAATCATCCTGGTCATTAATCATCCCGCTAATTAATCATTCCGGTAATTAATCATCCCGGTAATTAACCATCCTGGTCATTAATCATCCCGCTAATTAATCATTCCGGTAATTAATAATCCCGGTAATTAATAATCCTGGTCATTAATTATTTGGGTAATTAATCATTCCAGTAATTAATAATTTCCCGGTAATTAATCACACCCGGTAATTAATAATTCAGCCCAGCGCTCCCAGTCCATCCCAGTTCAGCGCTCCCAGTTCAGCCCAGTTCTCCCAGTCCAGCCCAGTTAATCCCAGTTCAGCGCTCCCAGTGAATCCCAGTTCAGCCCAGTACAGCCCAGTTCAGCCCCGTCCATCCCAGTTCCCTCCCAGTGCTCCCAGTTCAGCGCTCCCAGTCAATCCCAGTTCAGCCCAGTCCATCCCAGTGCTCCCAGTTCAGCCCAGTGCTCCCAGTCCAGCCCAGTCCATCCCAGTTCAGCCCAGTCCATCCCAGTGAATCCCAGTCCATCCCAGTGCCCCCAGTTCAGCCCAGTCCATCCCAGTGCCCCCAGTTCAGCCCAGTCCATCCCAGTGAATCCCAGTCCATCCCAGTGAATCCCAGTTCAGCCCAGTGCTCCCAGTTCAGCGCTCCCAGTCTCTCCCAGTTCAGCCCAGTTCAACCCAGTCCATCCCAGTTCCCTCCCAGTCCATCCCAGTCCCTCCCAGTTCCCTCCCAGTGCTCCCAGTCCATCCCAGTCCATCCCAGTTCAACCCAGTCCCCTCCCAGTTCCCTCCCAGTCCATCCCAGTTCCCTCCCAGTGCTCCCAGTTCAGCGCTCCCAGTTAATCCCAGTCCATCCCAGTTCGGCCCAGTCCATCCCAGTCCATCCCAGTCCCTCCCAGTCCCTCCCAGTCCATCCCAGTCCCTCCCAGTGCTCCCAGTCCCTCCCAGTCCCCTCCCAGTCCATCCCAGTTCGGCCCAGTTCATCCCAGTGCCCTCCCCAGTCCATCCCAGTCCATCCCAGTTCCCTCCCAGTCCCTCCCAGTTCCCTCCCAGTCCCTCCCAGTGCTCCCAGTTCAGTGCTCCCAGTTAATCCCAGTCCATCCCAGCTCCTCCCCCCCGCACCTGTAGGGGCTCATTAACAGCGCCCGCTAATTAACGCCTGCCGCTAATTAACCCCTGCCCTGCCGCCACGGACCATTCCCGGTCATTAATCATTCCCTGGTAATTAATCATTCCTTGGTAATTAATCATTCCCTGGTAATTAATCATTCCTTGGTAATTAATAATTCCCTGGTAATTAATCATTCCCTGGTAATTAATCATTCCTTGGTAATTAATCATTCCTTGGTAATTAATCATTCCCTGGTAATTAATCATTCCTTGGTAATTAATCATTCCCTGGTAATTAATAATTCCGTGGTAATTAATCATTCCTCCCGGTCATTAATCATTCCCTGGTAATTAATCATTCCTCCCGGTCATTAATCATTCCCTGGTAATTAATCATTCCTTGGTAATTAATCATTCCACAGTAATTAATCATTCCCTGGTAATTAATCATTCCTTGGTAATTAATAATTCCCTGGTAATTAATAATTCCACAGTAATTAATAATTCCCTGGTAATTAATCATTCCCTGGTAATTAATCATTCCTTGGTAATTAATAATTCCTTGGTAATTAATAATTCCCTGGTAATTAATCATTCCTCTCGGTAATTAATCATTCCTCCTGGTAATTAATCATTCCTCCCGGTAATTAATCATTCCCCAGGGTAATTAATCATTCCTCCAGGTAATTAATCATTCCTCCCGGTAATTAATCATTCCCTGGTAATTAATCATTCCCTGGTAATTAATCATTCCTTGGTAATTAATAATTCCCTGGTAATTAATCACGCCTCCCGGTAATTAAACATGCCCGGTAGTTAATCAATTCCCCCTGGTAATTAATCATTCCTCGGTAATTAATCACTCCCCCTGCTAATTAATCGTCCCGGTAATTATTCATTCCCGGTAATTAAACATGCGCGGTAGTTAATCAATTCCCCCTGGTAATTAATCATTCCTCGGTAATTAATCATTCCCCAGGGTAATTAATCATCCCTCCCGGTCATTAATCACCCCTCTGTAATCAACCCAGGGTAATTAATCATTCCCCAGGGTAATTAATCATTCCTCACGGTAATTAATCATTCCCCAGGGTAATTAATCATTCCCCAGGGTAATTAATCATTCCCCAGGGTAATTAATCACCCCTCCCGGTCATTAATCATTCCCCAGGGTAATTAATCACCCCTCCCGGTCATTAATCATTCCCCAGGGTAATTAATCACCCCTCCCGGTCATTAATCATTCCCCAGGGTAATTAATCACCCCTCCCGGTCATTAATCATTCCCCAGGGTAATTAATCACCCCTCCCGGTCATTAATCATTCCCCAGGGTAATTAATCACCCCTCCCGGTCATTAATCATTCCTCCTGGTAATTAATCATTCCTCCCGGGTAATTAATCATTCCCCAGGGTAATTAATCATTCCCCAGGGTAATTAATCACTCCTCTCGGTAATTAATCACCCCTCCCGGTCATTAATCATTCCCCAGGGTAATTAATCACCCCTCCCGGTCATTAATCACCGTCTGTAATCAATCCCGGTCATTAATCACCGCTAATTAGCGCAGGCACAGGTGGCCGGGCTGGGGGCAGGGGCGGCCTCGAATTCCTCCCGGGTCAGGGCGGGGAGCGAACGGAGCTCCCAGTATGGACCAGTATGGACCAGTATGGACCAGTACGGACCAGTATGGACCAGTATGGACCGGTATAAACCAGTATGGACCACTGTAAACCAGTATGGACCAGTATGGAGCAGTATAAACCAGTATAAACCAGTATGGACCAGTATGGACCAGTATGGAGCAGTATAAACCAGTATAAACCAGTATGGACCGGTATAAACCAGTATGGACCAGTATGGACCGGTATAAACCAGTATGGACCAGTATGGACCAGTATGGAGCAGTATAAACCAGTATGGACCAGTATGGACCAGTATGGACCGGTATAAACCAGTACAGACCAGTATGGACCGGTATGAACCAGTATAAACCAGTATGGACCGGTATAAACCAGTATGGACCGGCATAAACCAGTATGGACTGGTATAAACCAGTACGGACCAGTATAAACCAGTACAGAGCAGTCCCTCCTCGTATAAACCGGTATGGGCCAGTATAAACCAGTAGGGACCAGTACAGACCAGTTCAGTGCTCCCAGTCCCTCCCAGTTTGTCCCAGTCCCTCCCAGTTTGTCCCAGTTTGTCCCAGTCCCTCCTGGTCCGTCCCAGTCCCTCCCAGTTTGTCCCAGTTTGTCCCAGTCACCCCCAATCCCCTCCCAGTCCCTCCCAGTTTGTCCCAGTTCGTCCCAGTCCCTCCCAGTTTGTCCCAGTCCCTCCCAGTCCCTCCCAGTTTGTCCCAGTTTATCCCAGTTTGTCCCAGTCCCTCCCAGTTTGTCCCAATCCCTCCCAGTCCCTCCCAGTTTGTCCCAGTTTGTCCCAGTTTGTCCCAGTCCCTCCCAGTTTGTCCCAGACCTTCCCAATCCCTCCCAGTCCCTCCCAGTTTGTCCCAGTTTGTCCCAGTTTGTCCCAGTCCCTCCCAGTTTGTCCCAGACCTTCCCAATCCCTCCCAGTCCCTCCCAGTTTGTCCCAGTTTGTCCCAGTTTGTCCCAGTCCCTCCCAGTTTGTCCCAGTTTGTCCCAGTTTGTCCCAGTCCCTCCCAGTTTGTCCCAATCCCTCCCAGTTTGTCCCAGTTTGTCCCAGTCCCTCCCAGTTTGTCCCAATCCCTCCCAGTTTGTCCCAGTTTGTCCCAGTTTGTCCCAGTCCCTCCCAGTTTGTCCCAGACCTTCCCAATCCCTCCCAGTCCCTCCCAGTTTGTCCCAGTTTGTCCCAGTTTGTCCCAGTCCCTCCCAGTCTGTCCCAGTTTGTCCCAGTTTGTCCCAGTCCCTCCCAATCCCTCCCAGTTTGTCCCAGTCCCTCCCAGTTTGTCCCAGTTTGTCCCAGTTTGTCCCAGTTCCCCCGGCCGTGCCCGGGTGGGGGAGGGGCGCTGGCGCGGGGCCCGGTGGGGGAGGGGCAGGGCCAGGGACAGGTGCGGGGGGACCGAAATAACCGGGGGGGGAGGGGAGGGGAACTGGGAGGGACTGGGGGGAACTGGGAGGGACTGGGAGGGACTGGGAGGGACTGGGATGGACTGGGATGGACTGGGATGGACTGGGGGGAACTGGGAGAGACTGGGATGGACTGGGAGGGACTGGGAGGGACTGGGAGAGACTGGGATGGACTGGGAGGGACTGGGATGGACTGGGGGGAACTGGGAGAGACTGGGATGGACTGGGAGGGACTGGGAGGGACTGGGGGGAACTGGGAGGGACTGGGAGGGACTGGGAGGGACTGGGAGGGACTGGGATGGACTGGGGGGAACTGGGATGGACTGGGATGGACTGGGAGGGAACTGGGATGGACTGGGGAGAACTGGGAGGGACTGGGATGGACTGGGAGGGACTGGGAGGGACTGGGAGGGACTGGGAGGGAACTTGGGGGGACTGGGATGGACTGGGAGGGACTGGGGGGAACTGGGAGAGACTGGGATGGACTGGGGGGAACTGGGATGGACTGGGATGGACTGGGAGGGAACTGGGATGGACTGGGAGGGAACTGGGAGGGACTGGGGGGAACTGGGAGAGACTGGGATGGACTGGGAGGGAACTGGGGGGGGGAAACTGGGAGGGAACTGGGAGGGAACTGGGAGGGACTGGGAGGGACTGGGAGGGAACTTGGGGGGAACTGGGATGGACTGGGAGGGACTGGGGGGAACTGGGAGAGACTGGGATGGACTGGGAGGGAACTGGGGGGAACTGGGATGGACTGGGGGGAACTGGGAGAGACTGGGATGGACTGGGAGGGACTGGGATGGACTGGGGGGAACTGGGAATACTGGGATGGACTGGGGGAGACTGGGGGGGACTGGGATGGACTGGGAGGGACTGGGAGGGAACTTGGGGGGAACTGGGATGGACTGGGAGGGACTGGGAGGGAACTGGGAGAGACTGGGAGAGACTGGGGGGGAACTGGGATGGACTGGGAGGGACTGGGAGGGAACTGGGATGGACTGGGAGGGACTGGGAGGGAACTTGGGGGGAACTGGGATGGACTGGGAGGGACTGGGATGGACTGGGAGGGAACTGGGGGGGGAAACTGGGAGGGAACTGGGAGAGACTGGGGGGAACTGGGAGAGACTGGGATGGACTGGGGGGAACTGGGATGGACTGGGAGGGACTGGGATGGACTGGGAGGGAACTGGGGGGGGAAACTGGGAGGGAACTGGGAGGGACTGGGGTGGACTGGGAGGGAACTGGGAGGGACTGGGAGGGAACTGGGATGGACTGGGAGAGACTGGGAGGGACTGGGAGGGACTGGGAGAGACTGGGAGGGACTGGGATGGACTGGGAGGGAACTGGGATGGACTGGGATGGACTGGGATGGACTGTGAGTAAACTGGGGGGCACTGGGATGGACTGGGAGAGAACTGGGATGGACTGGGGGGAACTGGGAGAGACTGGGGGGAACTGGGATGGACTGGGAGGGACTGGGAGGAACTGGGAGGGACTGGGAGAGACTGGGATGGACTGGGAGGGACTGGGAGGGACTGGGAGGGACTGGGGGGAACTGGGATGGACTGGGATGGACTGGGAGGGACTGGGATGGACTGTGAGTAAACTGGGAGGGACTGGGAGGGGACTGGGACAGACTGTGAGTAAACTGGGGGGCACTGGGATGGACTGGGAGAGACTGGGGGGGAACTGGGAGGGACCAGGGGGGAACTGGGAGAGACTGGGGCGAAACTGGGAGGAACTGGGAGGGGACTGGGGAGCACTGAGCCATACTGTGGGATACTGGGACCAGACTGGGACCATACTGGGACCATACTGGGATGGACTGGGGCCATACTGGGATGGACTGGGGCCACATTGGGATGAACTGGGGCCATACTGGGATGGACTGGGGCCATACTGGGAATGACTGGGGCCATACTGGGATGGACTGGGGCCATACTGGGAATCACTGGGGCCATACTGGGATGGACTGGGGCCATACTGGGAATCACTGGGGCCATACTGGGATGGACTGGGCCATACTGGGATGGACTGGGGCCATACTGGGATGGACTGGGCCATACTGGGAATGACTGGGGCCATACTGGGATGGACTGGGGCCATACTGGGATGGACTGGGGCCATACTGGGAATGACTGGGGCCATACTGGGATGGACTGGGGCCATACTGGGAATGACTGGGGCCACACTGGGATGGACTGGGGCCATATTGGGAATCACTGGAGCCATACTGGGATGGACTGGGGCCATACTGGGATGGTCTGGGGCCACACTGGGATGGACTGGGGCCATACTGGGAATCACTGGGGCCATACTGGGATGGACTGGGGCCATACTGGGATGGACTGGGCCATACTGGGACGGACTGGGGCCACACTGGGAATGACTGGGGCCACACTGGGATGGACTGGGGCCATACTGGGATGGACTGGGGCCATACTGGGATGGACTGGGGCCATATTGGGAATGACTGGGGCCATACTGGGAATGACTGGGGCCATACTGGGATGGACTGGGGCCTTACTGGTCCATACTGGGAGCTAAAACAGCCCAGTAACCCCTTGGCCCCGCCCCCTCCATTGGCCCCTCCCACTTTTTACATCTTGGCCCCGCCCCAATTGCCCCCACCCCATCCTCCCCATTGGCCCCTCCCCTTCTTTTAGCCCCTCCCTCCCCATTGGCCCCTCCCTCCCTTTGGCCATGGCCCCGCCCCTTCCCTTGGCCCCGCCCCTCCCGGAAGCACAAACCGCACTGGGGGGGGGAGGGGCGCCTTTATTGACACGGGGGGAACGCGGGAACGGCCTCACCTGGGCAGGTGAGCTCAGGTACCCCCCCAGGTACCCCCTGGCACCTCTCAGGTACCCCCTGGCACCCCTCACCTGGGCAGGTGAGCTCAGGTACCCCCCAGGTACCCCCTGGTACCCCTCAGGTACCCCCCAGGTACCCCCTGGCACCCCCCAGTTACCCCCCTGGCACCCCTCACCTGGGCAGGTGAGCTCAGGTACCCCCAGGTACCCCCTGGCACCCCTCAGGTACCCCCTGGCACCCCCCCTCACCTGCGGGCACAGGTGTGCACAGGGTGGGGCACGGGGTCCCCCAGGCCAGGAGCACCTGGGGAGTTCCAGGTGGGCACTGGGCACCTCCAAGGTGTGTCCAGGTGGGCATTGATGTGTCCAGGTGGGCACAGGGCACCTGTGCCATGCCCAGGTGAGCATTGATGTGTCCAGGTGGGCACTGGGCACCTGCTTGGTCTTCAGGTGAACACTGGGCACTTTCTCAGTGGGTTCCAGGTGGGCACTGGGCACCTCCAAGGTGTGTCCAGGTGGGCACTGGGAATGTCCATGGTCTCCAGGTGAGCGCTGGGCACCTCCAGGTGAGCGCTGGGCACCTCCAAGGTGTGTCCAGGCGGGCACTGGGCAGTTCTGTGGTCTCCAGGTGGGCACTGGGCACCTCCCAGGTGTCTCCAGGTGGGCACTGGGCACCTCCAGGTGAGCACTGGGCACCTCCAAGGTGTGTCCAGGTGGGCACTGGGCACCTCTGTGGTCTCCAGGTGGGCACTGGGCACCTCCAAGGTGTGTCCAGGTGGGCACTGGGAATGTCCATGGTCTCCAGGTGAGTGCTGGGCACCTCCAGGTGAGCGCTGGGCACCTCCCAGGTGTCTCCAGGTGGGCACTGGGCACCTCCAGGTGGGCACTGGGCACCTCCAGGTGAGCACTGGGCACCTCCAAGGTGTGTTCAGGTGGGCACTGGGCACCTCTGTGGTCTCCAGGTGGGCACTGGGCACCTCCAAGGTGTGTCCAGGTGGGCAGAGGGCACCTCTGACATGTCCAGGTGGGCACTGGGCACCTCCAAGGTGTGTCCAGGTGGGCACTGGGCACCTCTGTGGTCTCCAGGTGGGCACTGGGCACCTGCAGGTGGGCACTGGGCACCTCCAAGGTGTGTCCAGGTGGGCATTGGGAATGTCCATGGTCTCCAGGTGAGCACTGGGCACCTCCAGGTGAGCACTGGGCACCTCCCAGGTGTCTCCAGGTGGGCACTGGGCACCTCTGACATGCCCAGGTGGACATGGGGCACCTCCAGGTGAGCACTGGGCACCTCCCAGGTGTCTCCAGGTGGGCACTGGGCACCTCTGTGGTCTCCAGGTGGGCACTGGGCAGCTCCAAGGTGTGTCCAGGTGGGCAGAGGGCACCTCTGACATGTCCAGGTGAGCACTGGGCACCTCCCAGGTGTCTCCAGGTGGGCACTGGGCACCTCCAGGTGGGCACTGGGAACCTCCAAGGTGTGTCCAGGTGGGCACTGGGCACCTCTGTGGTCTCCAGGTGGGCACTGGGCAGCTCCAAGGTCTCCAGGTGGGCACCGGGCACTTCCTAGGGGGGTTCCAGGTGCACCTCTGTGGGCTCCAGGTGGGCACCTGGCACCTTTGACGTGTCCAGGTGGGCACCGGGCACCTCCTCAGGGGTCTCCAGGTGGGCACTGGGCACTTCCAGGTGGACATTGGGCACCTCTGACATGTCCAGGTGGGCACTGGGCAGTTCTGAGGTGTCCAGGTGGGCACTGGGCACTTCCAGGTGGGCACTGGGCACCTCTGACATGTCCAGGTGGGCACTGGGCAGTTCTGAGGTGTCCAGGTGGGCACTGGGCACCTCCTCCATGGTCTCCAGGTGGACATTGGGCACCTCTGAGGTCTCCAGGTGAACACTGGGCAGTTCTGAGGTCTCCAGGTGGACATCGGTCACCTCCGCGGTGTCCAGGTGGACATCGGTCACTTCCGTGGTGTCCAGGTGGACGTTGGTCATCTGGGTGGGTTCCAGGTGTGCACTGGGCACCTCTGAGGTCTCCAGGTGGGCACTGGGCACTTCTGAGGTGTCCAGGTGGGCACTGGGCACCTCCGTGGTCCCCAGGTGGACATTGGTCACTTCCGTGGTGTCCAGGTGGACATTGGTCACCTCTGAGGTGGCCAGGTGGGCACTGGGCATCTGGGTGGTGTCCAGATGGACATCGGTCACCTCTGACACATCCAGGTGGGCATCGGTCACTTCCATGATGTCCAGGTGGTCAGAGGGCACCTCTGAAATGTCCAGGTGGCCATTGGTCATCTCTGAGGTCTCCAGGTGGACATCAGTCACTTCCGTGGTGTCCAGGTGGGCATTGGTCACCCCTGATGTCTCCAGGTGGACATCGGTCATATGGGTGGTCTCCAGGTGGACCCTGGTCACCTCAGTGGTCCCCAGGTGGACATCGGTCATCTCACTCATCTCCAGGTGGGCACTGGGCACCACTGAGGTGTCCAGGTGGGCACCGGGCACCTCCTCAGTCATCTCCAGGTGGTCTGAGGGCACCTCTGAGGTCTCCAGGTGGACACTGGGCACCTTTGTGGGTTCCAGGTGAGCACTGGTCATCTGGGTGGTCTGCAGGTGGACATCGGTCATGTCATTGGCCTCCAGGTGGCCATCGGTCACTTCTGAGGTGTCCAGGTGGACATCGGTCACCTCAGTGGTCCCCAGGTGGGCACTGGGCAGCTGTGACATGTCCAGGTGGGCACAGCTCATCTCAGTGGGTTCCAGGTGGACATCGGTCACCTCTGAGGTCTCCAGGTGGCCACTGGGCACCTCCTCCACGGTCTCCAGGTGGACATCGGTCACCTCTGAGATGTCCAGGTGGACATCGGTCACCTCTGTGGTCTCCAGGTGGACACTGGGCAGCTCAGTGGCCTGGAGCTGGACACCTGTGCCACCTGCAAGTGGTGGCAACACCTGGAGCTGGACATTGGCCACCTCACCTGTCTGGAGCTGGACATTGGTGCCACCCGCAGGTGGTGGCAACACCTGGAGCTGCACGTTGGTGACACCTGAGGACAGCGGCAGGGCCTGGAGCTGGACATTGGTCACCTCACCTGCCTGCAGCTGCACACCTGTGCCACCTGGGGGTGGTGGCAACACCTGGAGGTGGACGTTGGCCACCTCAGGTGGTGGTGGCAACACCTGGAGCTGGACATTGGTCACCTCACCTGTCTGGAGCTGCACACCTGTGCCACCTGGGGGTGGTGGTGGCAACACCTGGAGCTGGACATTGGTCACCTCACCTGTGCAGAGCTGGACGTTGGTGACCTCAGGTGGTGCTGGCAGCACCTGGAGCTGGACATTGGTGGCACCAGGAGGTGGCGGTGGCAACACCTGGAGCTGGACGTTGGTGACCTCACCTGCCTGGAGCTGGACGCTGGTGACTTCTGAAGGCACTGGGAGCACCTGGAGCTGCACCCCTGTCACACCTGTCACACCTGCCACACCTGTGAGACCTGTCACACCTGCATTTGTCACACCTGTCACACCTGCCACACCTGTCACACCTGTGAGACCTGTCACACCTGTCACACCTGTCACACCTGTGAGACCTGTCACACCTGCATTTGTCACGCCTGTCACACTTGTCACACCTACACCTGTCACACTTGTTACACCTACACCTGGGACCCCTGTCACCCCTGTCACACCTACACCTGTCACACCTGTCAGCTCCCCACCTTGCACACTGGTGACCTCTGTGGCCACTGGCAGCACCTGGAGCTGGACACCTGTCACACCTGTCACACCTGTGACCCCTGTGACACCTACACCTGTCACACCTGCCACACCTACACCTGCCACACCTGTAAGCCCTGTGACACCTGTGACCCCTGTCACACCTACACCTGTCACACCTGGGACACCAACACCTGTCATACCTGTCACACCAGGACTTGTAACACCTGTCATACCTGTAAGCCCTGCCACACCTGGGACCCCTGTGACACCAACACCTGTCATACCTGTCACACCTGCACCTGTCACACCTGTCACCCCTACACCTGTCACACCTGTCACACCTGTCACACCTGTCACACCTGTCACCCCTGTCACACCTGTCACACCTGTCACCCCTACACCTGTCACACCTGTCACACCTGTCACACCTGTCACACCTGTCACCCCTACACCTGTCACACCTGTCACCCCTACACCTGTCACACCTGTCACACCTGTCACACCTGTCACCCCTACACCTGTCACACCTGTCACCCCTGTCACACCCACACCTGTCACACCTGTCACACCTACACCTGTCACACCTGTCACACCTGTCACACCTGCCACCCCTGCCACCTCAGCCACCTGCAGCCGCAGCCCCGCTGCCGTCCCCTCCCTCCCCGCCCCAGGTAGGAGCAGGACGCTCTGCCAGGTGCGCTGCCCCCGGCCCACCTGCGCCAGGTGCGGCCGGGCGTGCCCGGGCGTGGCCGCCACCAGCAGCACCTTGCGCGGGGAGGCTCCGCCGGGACCGGGCAGCACCAGGTAAGCGCCGGCGGGCACAGGTGCAGCAGTGCCAGGCGTGGCGCCGCCAGGTGCGCGGCGCGGGGCGGGGCCGTGCGTGCGCAGGTGTCTCTGCAGGTAGGCGGCCATGACGAAGGCCTTGGGACAGGTGGGGCAGCGGAAGGGCCGCGCCGCCGAGTGCGTGCGCCGGTGCAGGTGCAGGTTGGACGAGTGCGTGAAGCTCTTGCCGCAGGTGGCGCAGGTGTACGGCCGCTCGCCCGTGTGCACCCGCAGGTGCTGCCGCAGGTTGGTGGCCTGGGCGAAGCCCTTGCCGCAGGTGTCGCAGGTGTGCGGGCGCTCGCCCGTGTGGGTGTGGCGGTGGCGCCGCAGGCTGGAGGAGTTCTTGAAGGCCTTGGGGCAGGTGGGGCAGCGGTAGGGCCGCTCACCTGAGTGCTGCCGCAGGTGGTACTGGTAGTGCGACGCCCACTTGAAGGTGAGGCCGCACTGGGCGCACCTGAAGGCGCGCAGCCCCGTGTGCACGCGCAGGTGAGTCTGCAGCAGCGAGGAGCGTTTGAAGCTCTTGCCGCAGGTGGAGCAGGTGTAGGGGCGCTCACCTGTGTGGTCGCGCAGGTGGTAGCGCAGCCCCGAGGAGCCCTTGAAGGCCTTGCCGCACTCGCCGCACCTGTACGGCCGCTCGGGCGGGGCCGGCGCCTCGGCCTCACCTGGCGCGGGCGGGGCTCTGGGCCGCTCGTGGCCGGGCAGGTGTCGCGCCAGCCCCGAGCCGTTCTTGAAGCTCTTGCCGCAGGTGAGGCAGCGGTGGGGCGGGGCCGGGGGAGTGGCCGGCGTCGCCGTCGCCTCCTGCTCGGCACAGGTGAGCCCCAGCGGCCTCCAGAGCGGCTCAGGTGAGGCGGCGCCGGGCGGGGCGGGGCCCTGCAGGTGCCGCTGCGGGCAGGCGCGCGAGGCCAAGGGCGTGGCGCAGGCGGGGCACTGCGGGGCGGGGCCGTGCGTGCGCCGGTGCAGGTGCAGGTTGGACGAGTGCGTGAAGCTCTTGCCGCAGGTGGCGCAGGTGTACGGCCGCTCGCCCGTGTGCACCCGCAGGTGCTGCCGCAGGTTGGTGGCCTGGGCGAAGCCCTTGCCGCAGGTGTCGCAGGTGTGCGGGCGCTCACCTGTGTGGGTGTGGCGGTGGCGCCGCAGGCTGGAGGAGTTCTTGAAAGCCTTGGGGCAGGTGGGGCAGCGGTAGGGCCGCTCACCTGAGTGCTGCCGCAGGTGGTACTGGTAGTGCGACGCCCACTTGAAGGTGAGGCCGCACTGGGCGCACCTGAAGGCGCGCAGCCCCGTGTGCACGCGCAGGTGAGTCTGCAGCAGCGAGGAGCGCTTGAAGCTCTTGCCGCAGGTGGAGCAGGTGTAGGGGCGCTCACCTGTGTGGCCCCGCAGGTGGTAGAGGAGGGCGGAGGAGCCCTTGAAGGCCTTGGGGCACTCGGGGCACTTGTAGGGGCGCTCACCTGTGTGGCTGCGCAGGTGATGCGCCAGGCGCGAGGACCAGCGGAAGGATTTGCCGCACTCCCGGCAGGTGAAGGGGTGCTCGGGGGCACCTGCGGGGGGCGCCGCGCCCGCCATGGCCGCACCTGGGGGGGACACGGCTGCAGGTGAGAGCTCAGACCTGGGACAGGTGAGAGCCCAGACCTGGGACAGGTTAGAGCCTGCACCTGACTCACATGAGAGCCCAGACCCAAACCCGGGGACAGGTGAGAGCCGACACCTGACACAGCTGAAAGCCCAAACCTGAGACAGGTGAGAGCCCAGACATGAAACACAGGAACAGGTGAGACCCCAAAACATGGGGACAGGTGAGAGCCCAATCCCAGCACAGGTGAGACCCCACACCCAGTGCAGTTGGGCAGGTAAAAGCCTGGACATGAGAGACACAGGTGAGACCCCAAACCTGACATGGGGGGACACGTGAGACCCCAGCCCCATCCCAGGTGTGCAGGTGAGACCCCAAAGCCGATCTGGAGGGCGTGGCCAAACCGGGGGCGTGGCCAGATCGCACTAGGCCCCGCCCCTTTCTATAGGCCCTGTCCCGCCCCTCTCCGCCCTCAGGCCCCGCCCCTTTCCCCTCAGCCCCTTCAGGCCCCGCCTCCTTCAGGCCCGCCCCGCGCAGGCGCCGCCGCCGCGGCCCCGCCGCTTCCTCCTCCTCCTCTTCCTCCTGCCCCGCTCCCCGCTCACCTGCGGGGCTCGCGGGGGCTCTGCCGGGGCCGGAGCCGGGTTAGGACCGGGTTAGAATCGGGCCAGAACCGGGCCCGGCGCTGCCGCCGCCGCCGCGCAACGCCCGGGCCGCGCCGCCTCACGAGGCCACGCCCCCTCCGCCTCACGAGGCCACGCCCCCTCCGCCTTCCCGCCTTCGCCGCTGCCAATTAGGCCGCGTCTCACTGGGCCAGGCCACGCCCCTCCTTCCCCCCGGAAACACGCGCGGTGCACGCTGGGTAATGTAGTACCCAGCCCGAGCCTCGTCTAGCGGCTTTTACTGGGTTATACTGGTCTGTACTGGTTTGTATTAATTTATACTGGTATGCACTGGTCTGTACTGGGTTGTACTGGTCTTGACTGGTTTGTACTGGTTTGTATTAGTTTATACTGGTATATACTGGTTTTTTCTGGCCCATACGGGTTTATATTGGTCCATACTGGTTTGTCTACTCATTATACTGGTTTATACTGGTCTGTACTGGTCCATACTGCTTTATACTGGCTATACTGGTCCGTACTGGTTTATACTGGTCCATACTGCTTTATACTGGGTTTTACTGGGTTTTATTGAGTTTTTACTGTAACGTCACTGATGTCACAGTGGTGGGTGTGACGTCACTGTGCTGGGTGTGATGTCATGGTGCTGGGTCTGACGTCACCGTGGTGAAAGCTCTGGGTGATGTCACAGGGGTCACTGACCCCTGGCATGGGCTGGGGTTGGGTGGAACAGAGGGGACAGCTGGGGGTCGTGGGGTCACACAAGGGTCATCGCTGGGGTCACCTGTATGGTGGGGACAACTCGGAGAGACACAGGGTGACACTAGGGTCACCAGGGGTCACCAGGGGTCACTATGGGTCACCACAGGTCAATGTGGGTCAACATGGGTGGACCCTGATCAAGATGGACCAGGAGGAGTCACCGTGGGTCAGCACGGATGGACGTGGACCAAGATGAGTCAACGTGGATCACCATGGATGGAGAGCGGTCAACGAGCCAGTGTGAGTCCACACGGATGGAGATGAATCAAGATGGGCCAAGAGGAGTCAATGTGGGTCAAGATGGACCAAGAGGAATCAGTGTAGATCACCATGGATCAAGATGGGTCAACAGGAATCAATGTGGGTCACCATGGATGGACGCGGACCATCGTGGGCCAAGAGGAGTCACCATGGGTCACCATGGGTCAAAATGGACCACAAGGAGTCAACGTGGATCACCTTGGATTGATAGGGGTCAACGAATCGACATGGGTCAACATGGACGGACATGGATCAAGATGGACCAAGAGGAGTCACCATGGGTCACCATGGAACAACAGGAGTCAACGTGGGTCAACATGGGTCAACATGGGTCAACATGGATGGAGATGGATCAAGAGGAGTCAATGTGGGTCACCATGGACCAACAGTAGTCAATGAATCAATGTGGGTCACCATGGATGGACACGGGTCAAAATGTGCCCAAGAGGAGTCAGCGAGGGTCACCATGGATCAACAGGAATCCACTTTGGTCCACACGGATGGACATGGACCATCGTGGGCCAAGAGGAGTCAGCGTGGGTCACCATGGGTCAAAATGGACCACGAGGAGTCAACATGGGTCACCATGGATGGACAGGGGTCAATGAGTCAGTGTGGGTCACCATGGATGGACAGGGGTCAATGAGTCAATGTGGGTCACCATGGATGGACAGGGGTCAATGAGTCAATGTGGGTCACCATGGATGGACAGGGGTCAACGAGTCAATGTGGGTCACCACGGATGGATAGGGGTCAACGAGTCACCGTGGGTCACCATGGATGGACAGGGGTCAACGAGTCAGTGTGGGTCACCATGGATGGACAGGGGTCAACGAGTCAGTGTGGGTCACCATGGATGGACAGGGGTCAACGAGTCAGTGTGGGTCACCATGGATGGACAGGGGTCAACGAGTCAATGTGGGTCACCATGGATGGACAGGGGTCAATGAGTCAATGTGGGTCACCATGGATGGACAGGGGTCAATGAGTCAATGTGGGTCACCACAGATCAACAGGGATCAACGAGTCAATGTGGGTCACCACAGATGGACAGGGATCAATGAGTCAATGTGGGTCACCATGGATGGACAGGGGTCAACGAGTCAATGTGGGTCACCATGGATGGACAGGGGTCAACGAGTCAATGTGGGTCACCATGGATGGAGATGGACCAGGAGTAGTCAACGTGAGTCACCATGGACCAACAGGAGTCTACAGGAACCAACATGGGTCACCATGGATGGACAGGGACCACCATGGGGTCCCTATGAGGGTGTGCAGGGGGTCCAGCTCTGTGGGGGTCTATGGGGACATTGGGGTCCCCATGGGGTCCCTTTGGGGACATTGGGGTCCTCATGAGGATCCCTTTGGGGACACTGGAGACATTGGGGCGGATCCCTTTGGGGACACTGGAGACATTGGGGCAGGTCCCTTTGGGGACATTGGGGTCCCCATGGAAATCCCTGTGGTGTCTGTGGGGACATTGGGGTCCCTTTGGGGACACTGGGGACATTGGGGACATTGGGGTCCCTTTGAGGACATTGGGGACATTGGGGTCCTCATGAGGATCCCTTTGGGGACACTGGAGACATTGGGGCGGATCCCTTTGGGGACATTGGAGCCATTGCGGGTGGTCCCTTTGGGGACATTGGGGTCCCCATGGGGATCCCTGTGGTGTCTGTGGGGACATTGGGGTCCCTTTAGGGACACTGGGGACATTGGGGTCCCTTTGAGGACATTGGGGACATTGGGGTCCCCCATGGGGATCCCTGTGCGGTCTGTAGGGACATTGGGGTCCCTTTGGGGACATTGGGGACATTGGGGTCCCTTTGAGGACATTGGGGACATTGGGGTCCCCCATGGGGATCCCTGTGCGGTCTGTAGGGACATTGGGGTCCTTTTGGGGACATTGGGGTCCCTTTGAGGACATTGGGGACATTGGGGTCCCCCATGGGGATCCCTGTGGGGTCTGTAGGGACATTGGAGTCCCTTTGGGGACATTGGGGACATTGGGGTCCCTTTGAGGACATTGGGGACATTGGGGACATTGGTGTCCCTTTGGGGACATTGGGATCCCTTTGAGGACGTTGGGGTCTCCATGGGGATCCCTATGGTGTCTGTGGGGACATTGGGAGATCCCTTTGGGGATACTGGGGACATTGGGGCCCCCATGTGGATCCCTGTGGGGTCTGTGGGGACACTGGGGTCCCCACTGGGGTCCCTCTGGGGACATTGGGGTCCCTCTGGGGACATTTGGGTCCCCATTGGGGTCCCTCTGGGGACACTGGGGTCCCCCCGTGGCTCCATAAGAGCCGCCACACCCCCGGTCCGCCAGGGGGCGCCCCCGCCACTCTACCGTCTCTATGGCGGGCGGGGGCGCTCTGGGCCCCTCTCTATGATCCGCTTCCGGTTCGCTGCGGCGGAAGTGACGTCAGAGAGCGGCGGCGGCGGGAGCCGGAGCGAGGTGTGGGGGAGGGGTCCCGGGGGGGGGTTTGGGGTGGGGGAGGGGCAGGGTCGGGCCGGGAGGTCCCGAGGGGTCCCGGGGGGGGGGGCGGGAACGGGCTCGGGCGGTTCCGGCTGCGGGGACAGCTCGGGGACATCGCGCTGTCCCTCGGCGTGATGTCACCAGCGCGTCGTGACGTCACACGGGCTGTCCCCAGGTCCCCGGTGACGTCACCAGCCCCGTGTCTCTGTCCCCAGGTCCCGCCAGCCTCGCCGCTGTCCCCGCGTGTGTCCCCATCACCGCCAGCCCGGTGTCCCCATTGTCCCCTGTGTCCCCTCTAACCCCACCATCCCGCAGTGTCCCCTCTGTCCCTGCTGTCCCCTCTGTGCCGGCTGTCCCCAGTGTCCCCAGTGTCCCCTCTGTCCCCTGTATCACCCTAGTCCTCAGTATCCCAGTGTCCCCTCTATTCCCTGTGTCCCCCCCGGTGTCCCTGTGTCCCCTCTGTCCATCTCTATCCCAAGTGTCCCTGTGTCCCCTCTATCCCCAGTGTCCCCAGTGTCCCAGTGTCTCTGTGTCCCCTCTATCCCCATCATCCCCGTGTCCCCCCATGTCCCTCTGTCCCCCAGTGTCCCCTCTATCCCAGTGTCCCCTGTGTCCCCTCTAACCCCACTGTCCCTGTGTCCCCTCTATCCCAGTGCCCCCCAGTGTCCCCTCTAACCCCACCATCCCCCTGAGTCCCCAGTGTCCCCCCTGTGTCCCAGTGTCCCTTCTATCCCCACCATCCCCGTGTCCCAGTGTCCCCAGCGTCCCCTCTATCCCAGTGTCGCCCCGGTGTCCCAGTGTCCCCAGTGTCCCCTCTAACCCCACCATCCCTGTGTCCCAGTGTCCCCTCTATCCCCAGTGTCCCCCCGTGTCCCAGTGTCCCCTCTATCCCTGTGTCCTCCGTGTCCCCACCATCCCCTCTATCTATCCCCCAGTGTCCCCTGATTCCCCAGTGTCCCCTGTCCCCGCAGTGTCCCCTGTCCCCTCTATCCCCCAGTATCCCCTGAGTCCCCAGTGTCCCCTCTACCCCAGTGTCCCCACCATCCCCTCTATCCCCCAGTGTCCCCTGTCCCCGCAGTGTCCCTGTCCCCTCTAACCCCACCATCCCCCTGAGTCCCCAGTGTCCCCTCTATCCCCAGTGTCCCAGTGTCCCCTCCATCCCTGTGTCCTCCGTGTCTCCTCTGTCCCCTCTATCCCTCTGTCCCCCCTGTGTCCCAGTGTCCCCTCTATCCCCACCATCCCCGTGTCCCAGTGTCCCTCCATCCCTGTGTCCTCCGTGTCCCCACCATCCCCTCTATCTATCCCCCAGTGTCCCCTGATTCCCCAGTGTCCCCTGTCCCCGCAGTGTCCCCCATCCCCTCTAACCCCATCATCCCTCTGAGTCCCCAGTGTCCCCTGTCTCCCAGTGTCCCCCCCGTGTCCCAGTGTCCCCAGTGTCCCCTATACCCCAGTGTCCCCGTGTCCCCACCATCCCCTCTATCCCGCAGTGTCCCCTGTCCCTGCAGTGTCCCCTGTCGCCTCTAACCCCACCATCCCTCTGAGTCCCCAGTGTCCCCTGATTCCTCAGTGTCCCCTGTACCCGCAGCGTCCCCACCATCCCTGTACCCCCAGTGTCCCCTGTCCCCGCAGTGTCCCAGTGTCCCCTCTATCCCCACCATCCCCGTGTCCCGTGTCCCAGTGTCCCCTCTATCCCAGTGTCCCCCCTGTGTCCCAGTGTCCCCTCTGTCCCGTCCCCCCTACATCCCCATTGTCCCCTCTATCCCAGTGTCCCCGTGTCCCCACCATCCCCTCTATCCCCCAGTGTCCCCTGTCCCCGCAGTGTCCCCTGTCCCCTCTAACCCCACCATCCCTCTGAGTCCCCAGTGTCCCCTGATTCCCCAGTGTCCCCTGTACCCGCAGTGTCCCCACCATCCCCTCTATCCCCCAGTATCCCCTGATTCCCCAGTGTCCCCTGTCTCCCATTGTCCCCCTGTCCCCTCTAACCCCACCATCCCTCTGATTCCTCAGTGTCCCCTGATTCCCCAGTGTCCCCTCTACCCCAGTGTCCCCACCATCCCCTCTATCCCCCAGTGTCCCCTGTCCCCGCAGTGTCCCCTGTCCCCTCTAACTCCACCATCCCTCTGAGTCCCCAGTGTCCCCTGATTCCCCCAGTGTCCCCTGTACCCGCAGTGTCCCCACCATCCCTGTACCCCCATTGTCCCCTGATTCCCCAGTGTCCCCTGATTCCCCAGTGTCCCCTGTCCCCGCAGTGTCCCCTGTCCCCTCTAACCCCACCATCCCTCTGAGTCCCCAGTGTCCCCTGATTCCTCAGTGTCCCCTGTACCCGCAGCGTCCCCACCATCCCCTCTATCCCCCAGTGTCCCCTGATTCCCCAGTGTCCCCTGTCCCCGCAGTGTCCCCCTGTCGCCTCTAACCCCACCATCCCTCTGAGTCCCCAGTGTCCCCTGATTCCCCAGTGTCCCCACCATCCCTCTGCCCCCATTGTCCTCTGTGCCCCCATTGTCCCCCCCCCGGTCCCCGTCGTCCCAGCCATGCCGGACGCCGTCCACTACATCCACCTGCACAACTTCAGCCGCTCGCTGCTGCGGACGCTCAACGGGCAGCGCGCCCGCGGCCACTTCTGCGACGTGACGGTGCGGGCCCGCGGCGCCTCGCTGCGCGCCCACCGCTGCGTGCTGGCCGCCGGCAGCCCCTTCTTCCACGACAAGCTCAGCCTGGGCCACTCGGCCATCGAGGTGCCGCCCGTGGTGCCCTGGGCGGCCGTGCGCCAGCTGGTGGAGTTCCTGTACAGCGGGAGCCTGGTGGTGGCGCGCTCCGAGGCGCTGCACATCCTCACCGCCGCCTCCGTGCTGCAGATCGAGGCCGTCATCGGCGAGTGCACGCAGATCATCTCGCAGGCGCGGGTGGTGACGCCGGCCCTGAGCGCTGAGATGGCCACAGAGATGACCACAGAGATGACCACAGAGATGACCACAGAGATGACCACAAAGCTGGCCACACCGCTGACCAGAGAACTGAGCACAGAGCTGGCCACACCGCTGACCAGAGAACTGAGCACAGAGCTGGCCACACCACTGTCCACACCACTGTCCACACCACTGACCCCATCCCTGACCACTGAACTCTCCACACCACTGACCACACCACTGACCACAGAACTGACCACGGAAGTGCCCACAGAGATGCCCACGGAGATGCCCACGGACGGCCCCAGCGGGCACAGCCGCAAGCAGCGGCAGCCGCTGCGCCTGGCGCCTGTCCCCCTCAAAGAGGAGCGCCTGGAGGAGGATGAGGATGATGAGGAGGAGGATGAGGAGGAAGCGGAGGATGAAGGAGCCCCCCAGGAAGGCGTCGTGGCCTCGCTGTCCCTGCCCTGTTTTGGAGCCGCCGCCGTGGCCGAGGCGCCGTCGGTGCCGCCCTGGGAGGCGCCCGGGGGGGACGGGGTCGGATTCGGGGCCCCCCCGGTGGTGGCGCCGCCCTGGCGGGGGGGGGGGGCTGGAGGGGGGCGGGGCTCTCAGAGCCCCCCCGGCGCCCCCCGGAGCCCCCCGGAGCCGGGCACAGCCCCCCCCGTACCAGTGCGGGCACTGCCAGAAGAGCTTCAGCTCCCGCAAGAACTACAGCAAGCACATGTTCATCCACTCAGGTGAGCGCACCTGGGGACACACCTGGGGACATGGGGACACACCTGGGGACACAGCTGGGACATGGGGACACACCTGGGGACACAGCTGGGGACATGGGGACACACCCACAAGAACTACAGCAAGCACATGTTCATCCACTCAGGTGAGCGCACCTGGGGACAGCTGGGGACATGGGGACACACCTGGGGACACACCTGGGACATGGGGACACACCTGGGGACATGGGGACACACCCGCAAGAACTACAGCAAGCACATGTTCATCCACTCAGGTGAGCGCACCTGGGGACACACCTGGGGACAGCTGGGGACATGGGGACACACCTGGGGACATGGGGACACACCCGGGGACACACCTGGGGACATGGGGACACACCCACAAGAACTACAGCAAGCACATGTTCATCCACTCAGGTGAGCACACCTGGGGACACACCTGGAACATGGGGACACACCTGGGGACAGACACAGACACACCTGGGACATGGGGACACACCTGGGGACACACTTGGGGACACCTGGGGACATGGGGACACACCTGGGGACACACCTGGGGACATGGGGACACAGCTGGGGGCACACTTGGGGGTCCTAGGGCCTCGTTTTGGCCCATGTTGACCTGGTACAGTCCACATTGACCCACACTGACCCACACTGACCCACACTGACCCACATTGACCCACACTGACCCACACTGGTCCACACTGACCCACATTGATCCCTATTGACCCACACTGACCCACACTGACCCACATTGACCCACACTGATCCATACTGACCCACACTGACCCACATTGGCCCACATTGACCCACATTGGCCCACACTGACCCACACTGACCCACATTGACCCACACTGACCCACACTGACCCACATTGACCCACATTGACCTACACTGACCCACACTGACCCACATTGACCCACATTGACCCACATTGATCCACACTGACCAACAGCGATCCATATTGACCCACATTGGTTTCTATTGACCCACATTGATCCACACTGACCCACACTGACCCACATTGACCCACACTGACCCACATTGACCCACACTGACCCACACTGACCCACATTGATCCACACTGACCCACACTGACCCACATTGACCCACACTGACCCACATTGATCCCTATTGACCCACACTGACCCACACTGACCCATATTGACCCACATTGACCCACATTGACCCACACTGACCACACTGACCACACTGACCCACACTGACCACACTGCCCCACTGACCAGTACTGACCACACTGACCCACACAGACCCACACTGCCCCACAATGACCCACACTGACCAGTACTGACCACACTGACCAGTACTGCCCCACACTGACCAGTACTGACCAGTACTGCCCCACACTGACCAGTACTGACCACACTGCCCCACACTGACCAGTACTGCCCCACACTGACCACACTGACCACACTGCCCCACACTGACCAGTACTGACCCACACTGCCCCACACTGCCCCACACTGACCAGTACTGACCCACACTGACCAGTACTGCCCCACACTGACCACACTGCCCCACACTGACCAGTACTGCCCCACACTGACCCACACTGCCCCACACTGACCAGTACTGCCCCACACTGACCACACTGACCACACTGCCCCACACTGACCAGTACTGCCCCACACTGACCCACACTGCCCCACACTGACCAGTACTGACCCACACTGACCAGTACTGACCACACTGCCCAGTACTGCCCCACACTGACCAGTACTGCCCCACACTGCCCAGTACTGACCACACTGACCAGTACTGACCCACACTGACCCACACTGACCAGTACTGACCCACACTGACCCACACTGACCACACTGCCCCACACTGACCAGTACTGACCACACTGCCCAGTACTGCCCCACACTGCCCAGTACTGCCCCACAGTGACCCCAGCTCACCTGTTCCCCTCCCCACAGGTGAGAAGCCCCACCAGTGCTCCATCTGCTGGCGCTCCTTCTCGCTCCGGGACTACCTGCTCAAGCACATGGTGACCACACTGACCAGTACTGACCACACTGACCAGTACTGCCTCACAATGACCCACACTGCCCCACACTGACCAGTACTGACCACACTGCCCCACACTGACCAGTACTGCCCCACACTGACCAGTACTGACCACACTGCCCCACACTGACCAGTACTGACCCACACCGACCAGTACTGACCACACTGCCCCACACTGACCAGTACTGCCCCACACTGACCCACACTGCCCCACACTGACCAGTACTGACCACACTGACCCACACTGATCAGTACTGACCCACACTGACCAGTACTGACCACACTGACCAGTACTGCCCCACACTGCCCCACACTGACCCACACTGACCACACTGCCCCACTGATCAGTACTGACCACACTGACCCACACTGACCAGTACTGCCCCACAATGACCCACACTGCCCCACAGTGACCCCAGCTCACCTGTTCCCCTCCCCACAGGTGAGAAGCCCCACCAGTGCTCCATCTGCTGGCGCTCCTTCTCGCTCCGGGACTACCTGCTCAAGCACATGGTGACCACACTGACCAGTACTGACCACACTGACCAGTACTGACCACACTGACCCACACTGACCAGTACTGCCCCACACTGACCAGTACTGACCCACACTGCCCCACACCGACCAGTACTGACCCACACTGACCAGTACTGACCCACACTGACCCACACAGACCCACACTGACCAGTACTGCCCCACACTGACCAGTACTGACCACACTGACCAGTACTGACCACACTGACCAGTACTGACCACACTGCCCCACACTGACCAGCACTGCCCCACACTGACCCACACTGACCAGTACTGACCACACTGACCAGTACTGACCCACACTGCCCCACACTGACCACACTGCCCCACTGACCAGTACTGACCACACTGACCCACACTGACCAGTACTGACCACACTGACCAGTACTGACCCACACTGACCAGTACTGCCCCACACTGACCCACACTGACCAGTACTGCCCCACACTGACCAGTACTGACCCACACTGCCCCACACTGCCCCACACTGACCAGTACTGACCACACTGACCAGTACTGCCCCACACTGCCCCACACTGACCAGTACTGCCCACAGTGACCCCAGCTGCCCATTTCCCTCCCCACAGGTGAGAAGCCCCACCAGTGCTCCATCTGCTGGCGCTCCTTCTCGCTCCGGGACTACCTGCTCAAGCACATGGTGACCACACTGACCAGTACTGACCACACTGACCAGTACTGCCCCACACTGACCAGTACTGACCCACACTGACCCACACAGACCCACACTGCCCCACAATGACCCACACTGACCAGTACTGACCACACTGACCAGTACTGCCCCACACTGACCAGTACTGACCAACACTGACCCACACTGACCAGTACTGACCACACTGACCAATACTGACCCACACTGACCAGTACTGCCCCACAATGATCAGTACTGCCCCACACTGACCATTACTGCCCCACAGTGACCCCAGCTGCCCATTTCCCTCCCCACAGGTGAGAAGCCCCACCAGTGCTCCATCTGCTGGCGCTCCTTCTCGCTCCGGGACTACCTGCTCAAGCACATGGTGACCACACTGACCAGTACTGACCACACTGACCAGTACTGACCCACACTGACCCACACTGACCAGTACTGACCAGTACTGACCCACACTGCCCCACACTGACCAGTACTGCCCCACACTGACCACACTGCCCCACACTGACCAGTACTGACCACACTGACCCACACTGACCAGTACTGACCACACTGACCAGTACTGACCCACACTGACCAGTACTGCCTCACAATGACCCACACTGCCCCACACTGACCAGTACTGACCCACACTGCCCCACACTGACCAGTACTGACCACACTGACCACACTGCCCCACACTGACCTGTACTGCCCCACACTGACCAGTACTGCCCCACACTGCCCCACACTGACCATTACTGCCCCACACTGACCAGTACTGACCCCAGCTGCCCATTTCCCTCCCCACAGGTGAGAAGCCCCACCAGTGCTCCATCTGCTGGCGCTCCTTCTCGCTCCGGGACTACCTGCTCAAGCACATGGTGACGCACACGGGCGTCCGCGCCTTCCAGTGCTCCGTGTGCTGCAAGCGCTTCACGCAGAAGAGCTCCCTGAACGTGCACATGCGCACGCACCGCCCCGAGCGCTTCCAGTGCCGCCTCTGCCGCCGCGGGTTCTCGCACCGCACCCTCCTGGAGCGCCACGCCGCCACCGCGCACGCGGGGACACCGGGGACAGCGCTGGCGCTGCCACCAGGGCCACCGTCTGTGCTGGCGCTAGGGCCGTCACCCGGGCTGCCACCGCGGCCACCGCTGGGGCCGCCACCAGGGCCACCATCGGGGCCATCACCGGCGCCACCATCTGGGCTGCCACCGGGGCTGCCACCAGGGCAATCTCTGGGACTGTCACCAGGGCCACCATCGGGGCCGCCACCAGGGCTGCCACCAGGGCCACCACCGGGGCTGCCACCGGGGCCATCGCTGGGACTGCCACCACTGGGACTGCCACCAGGGACACCATCTGGGCTGCCACCAGGGCCACCATCTGCGATGCCACCAGGGCCACCATCTGGGCTGCCACCAGGGCCTCCTGCACTGGGGCCATCACCAGGGCCACCATCTGCGATGCCACCAGGGCCACCAGCAGGGCCATCACCAGGGCCACCACCAGGGCTGCCACCAGGGCCATCACTGGGACTGCCACCACTGGGACTGCCACCAGGACCGCCATCGGGGCCACCAGCAGGGACACCACCCAGGCTGACGTTGGGGCCACCATCGGGGCCACCAGCAGGACCATCACCTGGGCTACCACCAGGGCCACCATCAGGACTACAACCAGGGCCACCACCGGGGCCACCACCAGGGCTGCCACCAGGGCTGCCACCAGGGCCACCACCGGGCTGCCACCAGGGCCAGCATCAGGACTACCACCAGGACCTTCACTAGGACTGCCACCAGGGCCACCACCAGGGCCACCATCTGGGCTGCCACCGGGGCCACCACTGCCAGCAGGGCCACTGGAACTGCCTCCAGGGCCACCACTGGAACTGCCTCCAGGGCCACCATCTGGGCCACCACTGGGGCCACCACCAGGACCATCACCAGCGCCACCATCGGGGCCAGCACTAGGACCGCCACCAGGGCAACCAGCAGGGCCAACATCTGGGCTGGCACCGGGGCCACCACCGGGGCCATCACCAGGGCCATCACCGGGGCCATCACCAGGGCCACCACCTGGGCTGCCACCAAGGCCACCATCTTGGCTGCCACTGGGGTCACCACTGGGGTCATCACCAGGGCCACCACCAGGGCTGCCCCCAGGGCCATCACTGGGACTGCCACCACTGGGACTGCCACCAGGGCCACCATCAGGGCCACCATTGGAGCCCGGACTGGGCACATGGCAGGGCATGGCAGGTGCTGGCCCTGCTCACCCGGCCTGAGGAGGGGGCCCAGCCCCTTGCAGGGCTGTGAGGGGGGCCCTGGGGGCCCCTCGGTGGAGCAGCCGGGGTGAGGGGATCTCCATGGGGTTCCGGAGGTTGTGGGGACGTTCCTGGTGACAGGAGAAGGGCACGGGGATGTGGGGGACGCCTGGGGGTCCAGGCAGAAGCGGGATCAGGGACAGATCCTGATGGGACCCCCGGAATGTTCTGGAACTGAGCTGGGCACAGGGATTGGATGGATGGACCATGAGGATGATGATGTCATTGATCTGGTGGGACCCCCGGAATGTTCTGGAACTCTGCTGGGCACTGGGATTGGATGGATGGACCATGAGTGGCCATGGGGATGATTGGATGGATGGACCATGAAGGTGATGATGTCATTGATCTGATGGGACCCCTGGAATGTTCTGGAACTGCTGGGCACTGGGATTGGATGGATGGACCATGAGTGGCCATGGAGATGATTGGATGGATGGACCACGCCGTGATTGGCCATGGAGATGCTCAGAGGGCTGGACATTGAGGGTGATGATGTCATTGACCTGATGGGATCCCTGGAATGTTCTAGAACAGGGATTGGACAGATGGACCATGAGTGGCCATGGAGATGCTTGGATGGATGGACAATGAGGGTGATGATCTGATGGGACCCCTGGAATGTTCTGGAACTCTGCTGGGCACTGGGATTGGACAGATGGACCATGCTGTGATTGGCCATGGAGATGCTCAGAGGGCTGGACAATGAGGGTGATGATGCCATTGAGCTGGTGGGACCCCTGGAATGTTCTAGAACAGGGATTGGACGGATGGACCATGAGAGGCCATCGAGGTTGATTGGATGGATGGACCATGAGGTTGGTGATGTCATTGACCTGATGGGACCCCCAGAATGTTCTGGGACTGAGTTGGGCACCGGGATTGGATGGATGGAGAATGAGTGGCCATGGAGATGATTGGACGGATGGACCATGAGGGTGGTGATGTCATTGACCTGGTGGGACCCCTGGAATGTTCTACAACAGGGATTGGACGGATGGACCATGAGAGGCCATGGAGATGATTGGACGGATGGACCATGAGTGACCATGGAGATGATTGGATGGATGGACCATGAGTGACCATGGAGATGATTGGACGGATGGACCATGAGTGGCCATGGAGATGCTCGGAGGGCTGGATGGAGTTGAGGTGTCGCACCTGGAGAAGGATCCAGGGACACCTGAGAGTGACCCAGGAGCTGGGGATGGACCTGGGACTGGTTTGGTGAAAGGTCCTGGTGTCCCATCCAGGTGTCCCCATCCAGGTGTCCCCATCCAGGTGTCCCCATCCAGGTGTCCCATCCAGGTATCCCAGCCTGGTGTCCCACCTGGAGAAGGATCCAGGGACACCTGAGAGCCCACGGAGGAGGTGGAGAGGGACTTGGGACGAGGTCCTGGAGCTCCAGGACACGAGGAGGGGTTTCCTGCTGGGGAAGGGCAGGTGGAGCTGGATTTTGGGGACAAATCCCTGGAATGGCGTCCCCAGAGCAGCTGGCTTGGGGACAGGCCCCTCCCCCACCCACTCCATGGCTCTGTGACCCCGCCCTGGCCAGGGATGGACACTGGGGGGACACAGGGCCCCACCTGTCCCCTCCACACCTGAGGGGACACAGGGTCCCACCTGTCCCCTCCACACCTGGGGGGACACCTGGGGGACACAGGGTCCCTCCTGTCCCCTCCCCACCAGGGATGGACACAGGGTCCCACCTGTCCCCTCCACACCTGGGGGGACACAGGGTCCCACCTGTCCCCTCCACACCTGGGGGGACACAGGGTCCCACCTGTCCCCTCCACACCTGGGGGACACAGGGTCCCACCTGTCCCCTCCACACCTGGGGGGGACACAGGGTCCCTCCTGTCCCCTCCCCACCTGGGGGGACACAGGGTCCCACCTGTCCCCTCCCCACCTGGGGGACACAGGGTCCCACCTGTCCCCTCCACACCTGGGGGGACACAGGGTCCCACCTGTGCCCCCGATGGTGACAATGACCCCGGGGGGGTTTAGGGACACTTTTGGTGCTGTTTTTGCCGTTTTTTACATTAAAATTGATGTCACCTGTGCTGTGTCACCTGCTCAGCTCTGTCCCAGTGTCTCCCAGTAACTCCCAGTGCTCCCAGTATTCCCAGTGATTCCATTAATCCCCAGTAATTCCCAGAACATCTCCCAGTGCTCCAAGTGACTCCCAGGGGGAGCACTGGGGGTTACTGGGATCATGGGGGATTACTGGGACTTACTGGGAGTTACTGGAAATTACTGGGGATTACTGGGATCACTGGGGGTTACTGGGAGTTACTGGGAGATACTGGGAGATTCTGGGAGCACTGAGGGTTACTGGGAGTACTGGGGATTACTGGGATCATGGGGGATTACTGGGACTTACTGGAAATTACTGGGGGTTACTGGGATCACTGGCGACTACTGGGAGATACTGGGAGATATTGGAAGTTACTGGGATCATGGGGTATTACTGGGACTTACTGGAAATTACTGGGAGTTACTGGGATCACTGGAGGTTACTGGGGGTTACTGGGAGCACTGGGGGTTACCGGGAGCACTGGGAGTTACTGGGAGCACTGGGAGATACTGGCAGATATTGGAAGTTACTGGGAGATTCTGGGAGCACTGGGGGTTACTGGGATCACTGGAGGCTACTGGGAGATACTGGGAGATATTGGAAGTTACTGGGAGATTCTGGGAGCACTGAGGGTTACTGGGATCATGGGGTATTACTGGGACTTACTGGAAATTACTGGGAGTTACTGGGATCACTGGAGGTTACTGGGGGTTCCTGGGAGCACTGGGAGTTACTGGGAGCACTGGGGGTTACTGGGAGCACTGGGAGTTACTGGGAGATATTGGAAGTTACTGGGAGATTCTGGGAGCACTGTGGGTTACTGGGAGCACTGTGGGTTACTGGGATCACTGTGGGTTACTGGGAGCACTGTGGGTTACTGGGAGCACTGGGGGTTACTGGGATCACTGTGGGTTACTGGGATCACTGTGGGTTACTGGGAGCACTGGGAGTTACTGGGATCACTGTGAGTTACTGGGATCACTGTGGGTTACTGGGATCACTGTGGGTTACTGGGATCACTGAGAGTTACTGGGATCACTGTGGGTTACTGGGATCACTGTGGGTTACTGGGAGCACTGGGAGCACTGGGGGTTACTGGGATCACTGTGGGTTACTGGGAGCACTGTGGGTTACTGGGAGCACTGTGGGTTACTGGGAGCACTGGGAGCACTGGGGGTTACTGGGATCACTGTGGGTTACTGGGAGCACTGGGGGTTACTGGGATCACTGGGGGTTACTGGGAGCACTGGGGGTTACTGGGATCACTGGGAGTTACTGGGATCACTGTGGGTTATTGGGATCACTGTGGGTTACTGGGATCACTGTGGGTTACTGGGATCACTGGGAGTTACTGGGATCACTGTGGGTTATTGGGATCACTGTGGGTTACTGGGAGCACTGTGGGTTACTGGGAGCACTGGGGGTTACTGGGATCACTGTGGGTTACTGGGATCACTGTGGGTTACTGGGATCACTGTGGGTTACTGGGATCACTGTGGGTTACTGGGAGCACTGGGAGTTACTGGGGCAGCACATGGGGTGCTCCAATGGGGCAGTTCAGAGCAGAGAACTTTCTGGAACGGACGCTGTCATTTACCACCTGCCCCCCTCCCCTCCATGGGATCTCAGCTCCGTCATCTCCGCCCTCTCCCCCCGCATCTCCCCCTTTTCTGTTTATTAAAAAGGCCTCTCCGAGTGTCTTTAAAAGAGCTTTTTTGAGGCAAAATACAACAATTCCAACAATCCCTGTTAGGATGGTGACCCACAGCAGCTCTCTTGAGACAGAGGGGACCCACTCAGGAACTCCCCATCGTTTGAACAGCCTGTCCAGCCACTCTGCAGCCGCCTTCTTCTCAGCCTCAATGTAATTTCACCTCATTTAACAGCCCCGTTACGTTCGCCTGTATCGAGCTGCTGTGCCAAGACAGGTTTCCTTCAAAGTCCTCACATCCACGGCCGCGGGAGAGCAGCAGAAAATTCGATTGCTGCCCTATCTTGAATTCGATTCCTGCCCTATCTTGAATTCGATTGCTGCCCCTATCTTGAAATCGTTTGCTGCCCTATCTTGAATTCGATTGCTGCCCTATCTTGAATTCGATTGCTGCCCTATCTTGAATTCGATTGCTGCCCTATCTTGAATTCGATTCCTGCCCTATCTTGAAATCGATTGCTGCCCCATCTTGAAATCGTTTGCTGCCCTATCTTGAAATCGATTGCTGCCCTATCTTGAAATCGATTGCTGCCCCTATCTTGAATTCAATTGCTGCCCTATCTTGAATTCGATTCCTGCCCTATCTTGAATTCGATTGCTGCCCTATCTTGAATTCGATTGCTGCCCCTATCTTGAAATCGATTGCTGCCCTATCTTGAAATCGATTGCTGCCCCATCTTGAAATCGATTCCTGCCCCATCTTGAATTCGATTCCTGCCCTATCTTGAAATCGATTGCTGCCCCATCTTGAATTCGATTCCTGCCCCATCTTGCAACGTGGCGAGCCCGGCGGCCTCTTCGTCCACGAACGTCACCTTGACCTGCTCGCCAAGCCAACACCCCAGCTGAGACATCTCCCCCAGGGCCTTCGCGGCGGCGACCCGGGGTGGAAAAATGGAAACCGCGACCCTCTTGGGTCGTTCCCCAAGTGTGAATTTGGCCGTCAAAATCTGGATTGAATTCTTCCAAGGATCTCTTCTGGCGGGATAATTTGGTGTTCTGCTTCCAATTCTGCAATTGGGAGGTATTTGGGGTGAGGGTATTCAGCTGGCCCAGGCTGCAGGGACCCCCTTTTATCGTTTGGTGAGGCATCTTTGCTTGGAGGTCTCATCTGCCGATTCGGTCTCGCTGTATGCACAAAATTAACGCCGCGCTTCGCTCTGGATGGGCCCAACGGGTCCAGCTCGTGGGGCTCTGGTGAGGCACGTCAAGAATCCTTGTCCATCCATGCTGGGAGTCCACAGCGTTGGGTTTCTCACCCATGAGAAACCCATCTCATTTTTCTCATCTTTTTCTGTCAGGGGTCTCCCACCAGGCACGGAGGTAACGGCTCATCCGCGCTTCCCGTGGCCATAACGAAGTTGTTCTGCTGGAGGGACTTGGCCAAGGTGACCCAGGTGTTCTGTTTGGGCTGGAGGTCACCTGGATGGAAGCGAGGGTGGCTGCAAGGCTGGGAATGCCCCGAGTTTGGCGTCAAGAAGCTCGTTCCTCTCTCGCTCGGTCGTTCCTCTCTCCCTCGGTCGTTCCTCTCTCCCTTGTCTGCCCCAGCGCACCCGATCCCTTCTCGGGGATTAGAACCAGTCTCCTTTTTCATGGCCCCCTTGCAAAGACACCAGCCTTGTGAACCACCTCTAAACCCCAGGCTATGCTGAGCTCATAGTGGAATTCCTCGATGCCTCGATTGACGCACGCGTGCCCAGCAGGTGTAAAGCCCCGCCGGGAGCACGGAGCACAGGAGGTGCCTCATGCATGAAAAAAAACCCCACGGGATTTCCAAATTACCTTTCATGTGAAAAACACGTGAGCTCAAAGGTGCCTTTTACATGGAACCATGGGACCTCCTTGAAAAACACGCGACCTCAGCTCGTACGCGGGGCAAGCGCGTTGACTTCCAAAAACGCCGCTTACAGAAGACGCGCAACGTCGCCGTGCCCTGCAACCTCAACCCGTCTCGAACTTTCGCGAGCCTCCGATTGTTGGAAAGGTTTCCTAATCAAAACAAGGAGCCTAAACAATCCCAACCTATCCTAAACCTTTTAATGGGTAAAGGGGGCCGTGGAGCCGCGCAACGCGAGTGCTCAGTGGGGCCACTTTTGGCAAACGAGACAAAACCGGCGCCGCGGGATGAACCCAACACCGAGTCAAGGCACCCGATGCCGACGCTCATCAGACCCCAAAAGGATTCGGGATCTCGGGGCCAAAACACTCTCAACCGTAACTCAAACTTCCTCTGTTTTCTCTTTGCCTGTTCCCCTGTTCTCACGGGGAACGGTCTCTTCCCGTTCGACATCAACCCGTACTCAAACTCTCTCTGCTACCTCCCCCTTCTCCGTGGGTTGAAGGAGGAGAAGGAAGGAGGAAAGGAAGAGAAGGAGAAGCAGCAGAAGCGCCACAAGGAGGAAGAAGGGAAGGAGGATGGCAAAGAATGGGGGAGGGAGAAAGGGGCGGAACCCGAGGCGCGGTAACGTCGGCAGCCGGGAGGAGGCGATGACTTCTTGCTAATAACAGAACTTTGGGAAGGGTGGGAGGACATTTCTGTGCGAAACATTTGTCTGCTCCATCGAGGGGGTGAATCTGTGGTGTGTGATGAGCACCCTTGCAACCAGGTTTGGGTTATGTCCCCTTCCTCCTTCTCCTTTTCCATGGGAAGGGCGGATTCCGGGGCAGGAGGGGCGACGCGGTGGGTTTGTCCCTTGGCAGGTGAATCTTCCTGTGCCTGCCATCATTGAAAGGTGTAAAGGTGAACCTGCCATCATTGAAAGGTGTAAAGGTGAATCTTCCTGTGCCTGCCATCACTGGAAGGTGTAAAGGTGAACCTGCCATCACTGAAAGGGGTAAAGGTGAATCTTCCTGTGCCTGCCATAATTGAAAGGTGTAAAGGTGAATCTTCCTGTGCCTGCCATCACTGGAAGGTGTAAAGGTGAATCTTCCTGTGCCTGATATCACTAAAAGGTGTAAAGGTGAATCTTCCTGTGTCTGCCATCATTGAAAGGTGTAAAGGTGAATCTGCCATCATTGAAAGGTGTAAAGGTGAATCTTCCTGTGCCTGCCATCATTGGAAGGTGTAAAGGTGAATCTTCCTGTGCCTGCCATCATTGAAAGGTGTAAAGGTGAATCTTCCTGTGCCTGCCATCACTGGAAGGTGTAAAGGTGAATCTTCCTGTGGTGTAAAGGTGAATCTTCCTGTGTCTGCCATAATTGAAAGGTGTAAAGGTGAACCTGCCATCAGTGAAAGGTGTAAAGGTGAATCTTCCTGTGTCTGCCATCACTGAAAGGTGTAAAGGTGAATCTTCCTGGGCCTGCCATCATCAGGTGTAAAGGTGAATCTTCCTGTGCCTGCCATCACTGAAAGGTGTAAAGGTGAACCTGCCATCACTGAAAGGAGTAAAGGTGAATCTTCCTGTGTCTGCCATCATCAGAAGGTGTAAAGGTGAACCTGCCATCACTGAAAGGTGTAAAGGTGAACCTGCCATCACTGAAAGGTGTAAAGGTGAATCTTCCTGTGCCTGCCATCATTGAAAGGTGTAAAGGTGAATTCTCCTGTGCCTGCCATCATTGAAAGGTGTAAAGGTGAATCTGCCATCACTGAAAGGTGTAAAAGTGAACCTGCTATCACTGAAAGGTGTAAAGGTGAATCTTCCTGTGCCTGCCATCACTGAAAGGTGTAAAGGTGAATTCTCCTGTGCCTGCCATCATTGAAAGGTGTAAAGGTGAACCTGCCATCAGTGAAAGGTGTAAAGGTGAATCTGCCATCACTGAAAGGTGTAAAGGTGAATCTTCCTGTGCCTGCCATCATCAAAAGGTGTAAAGGTGAATCTTCCTGTGTCTGCCATCATCAGAAGGTGGAAAGGTGAACCTGCCATCACTGAAAGGTGTAAAGGTGAATCTTCCTGTGCCTGCCATCACCAAAAGGTGTAAAGGTGAATCTTCCTGTGTCTGCCATCATCAGAAGGTGGAAAGGTGAATCTTCCTGTGTCTGCCATCATTGAAAGGTGTAAAGGTGAATCTGCCATCATTGAAAGGTGTAAAGGTGAATCTTCCTGTGCCTGCCATCATTGAAAGGTGTAAAGGTGAACCTGCCATCACTAAAAGGTGTAAAGGTGAATCTTCCTGTGTCTGCCATCAGTGAAAGGTGTAAAGGTGAATCTTCCTGTGGTGTAAAGGTGAATCTTCCTCTGTCTGCCATCATTGAAAGGTGTAAAGGTGAATCTTCCTGTGCCTGCCATCATTGAAAGGTGTAAAGGTGAATCTTCCTGTGCCTGCCATCATCAGAAGGTGTAAAGGTGAACCTGCCATCACTGAAAGGTGTAAAGGTGAATCTTCCTGTGCCTGCCATCATTGAAAGGTGTAAAGGTGAACCTGCCACCATTGAAAGGTGTAAAGGTGAATCTTCCTGTGCCTGCCATCATTGAAAGGTGTAAAGGTGAATCTTCCTGTGCCTGCCATCATCAGAAGGTGTAAAGGTGAACCTGCCATCACTGAAAGGTGTAAAGGTGAATCTTCCTGTGTCTGCCATAATTGAAAGGTGTAAAGGTGAACCTGCCATCACTGAAAGGTGTAAAGGTGAATCTGCCATCACTGAAAGGTGTAAAGGTGAATCTTCCTGTGTCTGCCATAATTGAAAGGTGTAAAGGTGAACCTGCCATCACTGAAAGGTGTAAAGGTGAATCTTCCTGTGGTGTAAAGGTGAATCTTCCTGTGTCTGCCATCACTGAAAGGTGTAAAGGTGAATCTTCCTGTGGTGTAAAGGTGAATCTTCCTGTGCCTGCCATCACTGAAAGGTGTAAAGGTGAATCTTCCTGTGCCTGCCATCATTGAAAGGTATAAATTCTTCTCTTTATAGGAAATGGTGGCTGACGTGTTATGTCTTTCCCTGGATGGTTTCTGTGGAAAATAAACACCACAATTAGACTCATCAGGGTCCTGTCCTGGAAGCACATCTGTGCAAAAGGAGCGTGCCTGTGCTAAATGTACGGCGGTGAGGTACAGGAAACGGTCACAGTTATTTTATTGGAAGGGTGAACGGTCACAACCTCTGGGATCACAATAATTCCAAAAGGAGCGTGTTTGTTGTCCCCAACCATCAGCACCTCCATGGTCCTGGCGTGGAATGGAGGCTCCAAGAACCCAGCTGGGACCCTGGCAAAGCCCTCATCCTGTACCATGACTGTGACTGAGCTGGGGAGGGCTCTGCAAAGGCTCGAGTCTACCTGCCCTGTTCAATGGAAGGACCTGAAACCTCCCTCGGGGCACCAAGCCTCAGAAATGACCCATCTGGGAATTGGGTTTTGCTGCCCACCTGGAACCACTGAGGCCTGGACTTGGTGTAATCGTGTGGGGCCGAGGGGTGCTGAAAAAACCATTTTCCAGAAAAAACCATTTCCCAGAAAAAAACATTTTCCAGAAAAAAAAAAACCATTTCTCAGAAAAAAACGTTTCCCAAAAAAAAATCATTTCCCAGAAAAAACCATTTCCCAGAAAAAAACCATTTCCCAGAAAAAAAAAAACATTTCCCAGAAAAAAAACCATTTTCCAGAAAAAAAAACATTTCCCAGAAAAAACCGTTTTCCAGAAAAAAAAAATTCCCAAAAAAAACCCATTTTCCAGAAAAAACCATTTCCCAGAAAAAAAAACCATTTTCCAGAAAAAACCATTTTCCAGAAAAAACCATTTCCTAGAAAAAACCATTTTCCAGAAAAAAAACCATTTCCCAGAAAAACTATTTTCCAGAAAAAACCATTTTCCACAAAAAACTATTTTCCAGAAAAAACCATTTCCCAGAAAAAAACATTTCCCAGAAAAAACCATTTCCCAGAAAAAAAAACCATTTCCCAGAAAAAAACATTTTCCACAAAAAACCATTTCCCAGAAAAAAAAAACATTTCCCAAAAAAAACCATTTCCCAGAAAAAAACATTTTCCAGAAAAAAACATTTCCCAGAAAAAACCATTTCCCCGAAAAAACCATTTCCCAGAAAAAAACCATTTTCCAGAAAAAACCATTTCCCAGAAAAAAAACATTTCCCAAAAAAAAAAACCATTTCTCAGAAAAAAAAACATTTCCCAGAAAAAAAACATTTTCCACAAATAACCATTTCCCAGAAAAAACCATTTCCCAGAAAAAAAAAACATTTCCCAGAAAAAACCATTTTCCAGAAAAAAACATTTTCTCAGAAAAAACCATTTCCCCGAAAAAACCATTTTCCAGAAAAAAACATTTCCCAGAAAAAAAAAACATTTCCCAGAAAAAACCATTTTCCAGAAAAAAAAACATTTTCCAAAAAAACCCATTTCCCAGAAAAAAAAACATTTCCCAAAAAAAACCATTTTCCAGAAAAAACCATTTTCCACAAATAACCATTTCCCAGAAAAAAACCATTTCCCAAAAAAAAACATTTTCCAGAAAAAACCATTTCCCAGAAAAAATCATTTTCCACAAATAACCATTTCCCAGAAAAAACCATTTCCCAGAAAAAAACCCATTTCCCAAAAAAAAACCATTTCCCAGAAAAAAAAAACATTTCCCAGAAAAAAACATTTCCCAGAAAAAAAAACATTTCCCAGAAAAAACCATTTCCCAGAAAAAACCATTTCCCAAAAAAAAAACATTTTCCAGAAAAAACCATTTCCCAAAAAAAACATTTCCCAGAAAAAACCATTTCCCAGAAAAAAAACCATTTCCCAGAAAAAAACATTTCCAAGAAAAAAAAACCATTTCCCAAAAAAAACCATTTCCCAGAAAAAACCATTTCCAAGAAAAAACCATTTCCAAGAAAAAACCATTTCCCAGATAAAACCATTTCCTAGAAAAAAACATTTCCCAGAAAAACCCATTTCCCAGAAAAAACCATTTCCCAGAAAAACCCATTTTCCCAGAAAAAACTATTTCTCAGAAAAAAAACCATTTCCCAAAAAAACCCATTTTCCAGAAAAAATCATTTCCCAGAAAAAAACATTTTCCACAAATAACCATTTCCCAGAAAAAAACATTTTCCAGAAAAAACCATTTCCCAGAAAAAACCATTTCCTAGAAAAAACCATTTCCCAAGAAAAGAACCATTTTCCAGAAAAAAAAAAAAAAACATTTTCCAGAAAAAACATTTCCCAGAAAAAACCATTTCCCAGATCTGAGGAGGCTGCTGGAGCCATGGTGGAATCAATGCATCCATGGGACACGAGATAGGCACATTTGACATAATTATGCCCATACTGCTTGCAATTAAAATATTGAATATTATTTCAAGTGACCACTGCCTCCCCGACACCCTTGCTTACCGAAGCCACAATTGGCTGTTCCAGTGTGACCATTTGGGCGATTTGAAGCTCAGGGTCCTGTGGAAGAGCTCTGAGGATCTTCTTGGTGGCTCAGTTGAGGTTACTCATGACCATTTTTTGGAGCTGCTCGCCCCTGGCTTCCACGTTGTCGTTCTGTCTTTTAATGGCTTCTCAGAGAAGGTCCATGGACTTGAGGAAGGGCTCATCCACTCCCTGGTGGGTGGTTGAGCAGCTTTGCAAGACAGTAGCATCGTCTGGGATAGTTAAAAGTGCAGTTTTAGCAGCTAGTTTAATTTCATTAATCACATCAATTACTAAAATTAATTTCATTTATTTCATCAGGCAAAATGGCCTGATCTTCAGGCCTGATAAAATCTCCTTCACCCACAAATGCATCCATAGCACCATCACCTAATCCTTGTATTTGATGTGTCTCAATCAGGGCCTGCCTTTAACAGTTTTTTCCAATTGGCTTCGCAGAAAAGAAACTCAGTGGGGATCAACAGGGCTGTCATAATGTACTTTAAGTCATGGGCTACTGGAATATGTGCAGTAATTGTCAGTTCTAGTAAATTTTTAAAATAGGGTGAACCTCTCCCACAGTCTTTCACTGCTTTCCACACCTCTTTGATCTCTGCGCATGGAATTTGCTCCCACCTCGCGTTGCCATTCGGATTAAGAATGACTGGAGCAGCCACCCGCCCCAGGCCCTCTGCCAGCTCAAGATTCCCTTCCCTGATTGCTCCTCCCGGATCTTTGCCCAGCTGCTCCCTGGCCTGGTGTTGTGGCCGGGGGTGCAGCCAAATCTCCTCCCCTGAGGTGGTGACCGGACACGCTAAACCGCAGGGTTTCTTTCCGGCAAGCCAAGATGGCGGACTTCCGGTTTAAACCACGCCCACTTCCGGTCTTGTTGCCATGGGAACCGGAAGGTTCAAACGGGGGCGCGGCTTTAAACTGACGTCACGCACCTGGGCGGGGCCTTCCTGGGGAGCACCGCCCACAGGAAGACCCAGCCCGGAAAGGGGCGGGCCCGACGCAGGGGGAGTGGCCGGAGGAGGGAAATGGCGGCGCCCTGCGCTGCCACGAGGCCGCCGCCATCTTGTGCCGCCGCCATTTTGTAAACAAGAACCCCCGAACTACAAACAGAGATTTTTACGATGGGAACCCCCAAACTACAAACAGAGATTTCTAGGATGGGGGTTAAGGGTAAATTCCCAGGCGGGGAGAGGCGCTGGTGGATGCAGGAGACGGCAGCGGGACAGGGCGTGTGTCCCGCATCCTCCACGGGGGCAGAGGGTTTAAAAAAGCGGGGGGGAGACACGGAGGAGGAGGACCGGGATCCTGGGCTTTTTCTATTTTTTTATCAACTTAAAAATCGAATCAAACAAAGCAGTGAATTTTCCTAAAATTCCCCTTAACTTGCTCTAAAGAAATGCATTTCCCCACTTTTTCCCATAACGAAACGGACAAAACATCTTCCCGAGAAATCTCGGGAAAACCCTCGAACACAAACCGAACGAACACCTTAACATCCCTTTTTAAAAACAAATTTTTTTTTTCCCGAAACAAGACGACTTCGAATTTGGAGATAAAACTCCCTCTGAGCGCGGGATAGGCGACATCCCATCGCTAAAAAACACACTGACGAGGCAAATAAATTAAAATAAAAGCAGATTCGTTCGGGTGGGGGGGTGCGTGCTGCGATGAGCACTGAATTCTGCTTACCGAACTTCTCAGAAAGTCCCGGACGGACGGACAGACGGACAGACAGACAGACGCCTCACAGCGGCTTGGCTGCGTTCCTGCTGCTCCTTCTCAGCTTCGCAGCGGCTCCCCCGGGGCCGGGTTTGTCCCGGAGCCAAAAGAACTCGGAGCAGGGCAAAGAAACCGAGCCCCGAAAGCGGGCGGGACCCGGGTTTAAGAAGGGGAACGGAGGGGCGGGCACAGCGGGGCTCTCCGACCATTGGGACGGGGGAACCGGGGTGCGGGGGAGGTGTTTTTGTGGGGTGCTCCAATGGGGAAGTTTAGAGCAGAGAACTTTCTGGAACAGATGTTGTAGTTTACCACCTCCCCCCCCCTCTCCCATGGGATCTCAGCTCCGTAATTTTTGTCCCTTTCCCACATAGGGAGGTACTGGGGGAAACTGGGAGCACTGGGAGTTACTGGGAGATACTGGGAGTTACTGGGAGCTCTGTGGGGAGGGGACACCCCTGTCCCCCCACCCATGGGGACACCGTGACCCTGCTGTGACTCTGTCCCCTCCGTGTCCCCTCCGTGTCCCCTCAGCGTTCGTGTGTCCCGTGTGCCACCAGCAGTGTCCCCTTGGTTGATATCATGGAGAACCTGTTCCTGCAGCCCAGCCCCAGCGGGCAGATACAGATTAATTAACACTAATTAATGCTAATTAACCCTAATTGGGGCCAAACGGATGTGTCCCCCCGGGCGTGTCCCTTGTCCCCAGAGCTGCACCAGCTGCGAGGACAACGCCAGGGCCACCAGCTTCTGTCTGGAGTGCTCGGAGCCGCTGTGCGCCACCTGCGTGGGGGCTCACCTGAGGGTCAGGTACACCCGGGAGCACCGCGTGCAGCCCCTGGGTGAGTGAGGTCACCTCATTGAGGGTGATGATCTGATGGGACCCAGGGAATGTTCTGGAACTGAGCTGGGCACTGGGATTGGACAGATGGACCATGAGAGGCCATGGAGATGATTGGATGGATGGACATTGAGGGTGATGATGTCATTGACCTGGTGAGACCCCTGGAATGTTCTAGAACAGGGATTGGACAGGTGGACCATGAATGGCCATGGAGATGATTGGATGGATGGACCATGAGGGTGATGATGTCATTGATCTGGTGGGACCCCTGGAATGTTCTGGAACTGAGTTGGGCATCGGGATTGGATGGATGGACCATGAATGGCCATGGAGATGCTCGGAGGGCTGGATGGAGTTGAGGTGTCGCACCTGGAGAAGGATCCAGGGACACCTGAGAGTGACCCAGGAGCTGGGGATGGACCTGGGACTGGGCTCCCTCCTGTCCCCCCGCTGGTGACAATGACCCCAGGGGGTTTAGGGACACTTTTGGTGCTGTTTTTGCCGTTTTTTACATTAAAATTGATGTCACCTGTGGTGGCACCTGTGCTGTGTCACCTGCTCAGCTCTGTCCCAGTATCTCCCAGTGATCCCAGTAACTCCCAGTAACTCCCAGGAACATCCAGTAACCCCCAGTGCTCCCAGTATCTCCCAGTGACCCCCAGTAACCTCCAGTGATCCCAGTAATTTCCAGTAACTCCCAGTAATCCCCATTAATCTCCAGTACCTCCCAGTGCTCCCAGTAATTTCCATTAATCCCCAGTAACCCCCAGTGATCCCAGTAACTCTTAATGATCCCCAGTAACTCCCAGTAGTCCCAGTGATCCCAGTAATTCCCAGTTCTCCCAGTAATTTCCAGTAAGTCCCAGTAATTCCCTGTGATCCCAGTATCTCCCAGTGCTCCCAGTAACCCCCAGTGCTCCCAGTAACTCCCATCAATCCCATTTACCCCCAGTGTTCCCAGTATCTCCCAGTGATCCCCAGTGCTCCCAGTAATTCCCAATGATCCAAGTAACCCCAGTAACTCCCAGTAATTCCCAGTAACTCCCAGTAACCCCCAGTAACCCCCAGTAACTCCCAGTGCTCCCAGTAACCCCCAGTAATTCCCAGTAACCCCCTGTGCCTCCCCAGTGCTCCGAGCTCGCAGTGATCCCAGTAACCCCCAGTAACCCCCAGTACCTCCCAGTATTCCCAGTCCCTCCCCAGTTCTGCTCCCCATTGGTTTGTTCAGCTGTCCATCACATCATCCGCCCCGCCTCGTCGCAGCGCGCCGATTCCGATTGGCCGCTCCGTCCAAGAAGTCCCCGCCTTCCCCAGGGCTCTCCGGCCGCTGATTGGCTGAGCTCCGCCCGCTCTGCGCGCTGATTGGCCCGTTCGCCTTCACGTGCCGGAGGCCTCTTCCTGCCCTTTCCTTCCCGCCTTCTCCTCTCTCATTGCTCCCGCGCGCTGTCAATCTCCGTAATTCCCTCCCTGCCGCCCTTCTATTGGTTCTCCACAACGTCAATCATCCAGCGCGGGCAGTGATTGGTCGCGAGGCGGCGCGGGGGCGGGAGCAGGAGGCCGTGCCCAGCGTGAGGGGGACGCGGCCACCATGGCGGCGCCTCAGGCGGCGGCAGCGCTCGGGAGCGGTCCCGGGGCCACCGGAGCGGAGCTGCCCGAGCCGCTGGGGCTGCTGGAGCTCTGCGGGGCCTGCAGAAAACGCCTGAGCCCGCAGCGGGAACCGCGGCTGCTGCCCTGCCTGCACTCCGTGTGCCGGGGCTGCATCGGGAGCGAGCATGGAGACAAGAACGGTGAGGGGAGATGGGGATACTGGGGGATACTGGGGGATACTGGGAGCACTGGGAGGCGCGGGTGCTGCCCTGCCTGCACTCCGTGTGCCGGGGCTGCATCGGGAGCGAGCACGGGAACGGTGAGGGGAGATGAGGGACTGGGGATACTGGGGATACTGGGGATACTGGGAGCACTGGGAGCCACTGGGAGATAATGGGAGTTACTGGGAGCACTGGGGGATACTGGGAGCCACTGGGAGATACTGGGAGCCACTGGGAGATACTGGGAGCCACTGGGAGATGCTGAGAGTTATTGGGATTGCTGGAGTTTACTGGAGATTACTGGGAAGCGCTGGGGTTTACTGGGAGCACTGGGGGTTGCTGGGAGCACTGGGGGTTACTGGGAGATACTGGGAGCACTGGGGGTTACTGGGATCGCTGGAGTTTACTGGGGATTATTGGGGACGTACTGGGGATTAGTGGGAGCACTGGGGGATACTGGGAGCACTGGGAGCCACGCCTGGAGCCCACCTAAGGGACGGGAATGGTGGGAGGGACTGGGGGTACTGGGAGGTACTGGGAGGTATGGGGAGATAGCGGGGGATACTGGGAGTTACTGGGAGATACTGGGGGTCACTGGGGGATACTGGGAGCACTGGGAGTTACTGGGGGTCACTGGGGGATACTGGGAGCACTGGGAGTTACTGGGAGCACTGGGTTGTGCTCAGGGTCACTGGGAGCACTGGGGGCTACTGGGAGCACTGGGGAGGCATTGGGGCTTTACTGGGGTCACTGGGGGATACTGGGAGCTCTGTGGGGAGGGGACACCAACCCCTCTGTGTGGCACTGTCCCCTCCTTGGGGACACCGTGACCGTGCTGTGACTCTGTCCCCTTCGTGTCCCCTCAGCGTTCGAGTGTCCCGTGTGCCACCAGCAGTGTCCCCTGGGTGACATCATGGAGAACCTGTTCCTGCAGCCCAGCCCCAGCGGGCAGGTAGGGCTTAATTAATTAATTAATGTTAATTAACCCTAATTAACTGATGGGGTCTGAGGGACTTGTCCCTTGTCCCCAGAGCTGCACCAGCTGCGAGGACAACGCCAGGGCCACCAGCTTCTGTCTGGAGTGCTCGGAGCCGCTGTGCGCCACCTGCGTGGGGGCTCACCTGAGGGTCAGGTACACCCGGGAGCACCGCGTGCAGCCCCTGGGTGAGTGATGTCCCCCATTGTCACCTCCCTGTCACCTCATTGTCACCTCCCTGTGTCACCCGTGGCACCTCCTGTAACCCATTGCCATTCCCCCATTGCCATTCCCCATTCCCCCATTCCCATTCCCCCATTCCCCCATTCCCCCATTGCCATGTTCCTGTTCCCAGTTTCCCCCATTCCCAATTTTCCCTTTTGCTGTTCCCATTCCCAATTTCCCCCATTCCCTCATTGCCATGTTCCCATTCCCATTCCCCCATTACTGCATTCCCATGTTCCCATTCCAATTCCCCTATTCCCATTCCAAATTTCCCCCATTCCCCCATTTCCATTTGGGAATTTCCCATTCCCCCATTCCCCCATTCCCATTTCTATTCCCATTCCTAATTTTCCTATTCCCATTCCCATTTCCCCATTCCCAGTTTCCTCCATTCCAGGTCCCATTTCCCAATCCCATTCCCCCATTCCCATTCCCCCATTCCCTTACCCCCTTCCCCCATTCCCCAGTTTCCCCCATTCCAAAATTTCCCCGTTCCTGTTCCCATTCCCATTAATGTTCCCATTCCCATTTGTATTCCCATTCAAATTTTCCTATTCCCATTCTCATTCCCCCATTCCCATTCCCCCATTGCCACGTTCCTGTTCCCAGTTTCCCCCATTCCCAAGTTTCCCTATTGCTGTTCCCATTCCCAATTTCCCCCATTCCCTCATTGCCATGTTCCCATTCCCATTCCCCCATTACTACATTCCCATTTTCCCATTCCAAATTTCCCCCATTCCCCCATTCCCATTTGGGAATTTCCCATTCCCCCATTCCCCCATTCCCATTTGGGAATTTCCCATTCCCCCATTCCCATTCCCATTTCTATTCCCATTCAAATTTTCCTATTCCCATTCCCCCATTCCCAGTTTCCTCCATTCCAGGTCCCATTTCCCATTCCCATTCCCCCATTGCCACATTCCTGTTCCCAGTTTCCCTCATTCCCAATTTTCCCTATTGCTGTTCCCATTCCCAATATCCCCCATTCCCCTGTTCCCATGTTCCCATTCCCATTCCTACCCCATTCCTATTCCCCCATTACTGCATTCCCATGTTCCCATTCCAATTCCCATTTTCCCATTCCAAATTTCCCCCATTCCCCCATTCCCATTTCTATTCCCATTCTAATTTTCCTATTCCCATTCCCATTCCCCCATTCCCAGTTTCCTCCATTCCAGGTCCCATTTCCCAATCCCATTCCCCCATTCCCATTCCCCCATTCCCATTCCCCCATTCCCTTACCCCCTTCCCCCATTCCCCAGTTTCCCCCATTCCAATTCCCATTTTCCCATTCCCATTCCCCCCTTCCTATTCCAATTCCCATTTTCCCAATCCCATTGCCTTTGTTCCCATGTTCCCATTCCCATTCTCCCATTTTCCCATTCCCATTTCCATCCCCCATTCTGAGTTTTCCCCATTCCCATTCCCCCATTCCCAGTTTTTCAGTTTCTCCCATTCCCAATTTCCCCCATTCCCCCATTCCCGTTCCCATTTCTGTTCCCATTCCAATTTCCCCCATTCCCATTCCCCCATTTCCCCATTCCCATGTTCCCATTGCAATTCCCATTTTCCCAATCCCATTCCATGTTCTCATTCCCCCATTTCCAATTTCCCCCATTCCCATTCCCCATTCCCATTCCCCCATTCCCATTCCCATTCCCCCATTCCCATTCCCATTCCCATTCCCTCATTCCCCCATTCCCATTCCCATTCCCATTCCCATTCCCCCATTCCCATTCCCATTCCCCATTCCCATTCCCCCATTCCCATTCCCCCATTCCCATTCCCATTCCCATTCCCATTCCCTCATTCCCCCATTCCCATTCCCATTCCCATTCCCATTCCCCCATTCCCATTCCCATTCCCCCATTCCCATTCCCCCATTCCCCCATTCCCATTCCCCATTCCCATTCCCCCATTCCCATTCCCATTCCCCCATTCCCATTCCCCATTCCCCATTCCCAGTTTTCCCCCATTCCCATTCCCCATTCCCATTCCCCATTCCCCAATTCCCATTCCCCATTCCCATTCCCTCATTCCCCCATTCCCATTCCCCCATTCCCATTCCCCCATTCCCATTCCCCCATTCCCATTCCCCATTCCCACATTCCCCATTCCCATTCCCATTCCCCATTCCCATTCCCCATTCCCATTCCCCCATTCCCCATTCCCCCATTCCCATTCCCCATTCCCCCATTCCCATTCCCCATTCCACATTCCCCCATTCCCATTCCCCATTCCCATTCCCATTCCCCATTCCCATTCCCCATTCCCCCATTCCCATTCCCCCATTCCCCCATTCCCATTCCCCCATTCCCATTTCCCCATTCTCATTCCCCCATTCCCATTCCCCATTCCCATTCCCATTCCCCATTCCCATTTCCCCATCCCCATTCCCCCATTCCCCAATTCCCCATTCCCATTCCCCCATTCCCATTTCCCCATTCTCATTCCCCCATTCCCATTCCCCATTCCCCGTTCCCCATTCCCCCATTCCCATTCCCATTCCCATTCCCATTCCCATTCCCCCATTCCCATTCCCCATTCCCATTCCCCCATTCCCATTCCCCCATTCCCATTCCCCATTCCCATTCCCCCATTCCCATTCCCATTCCCCCATTCCCATTCCCCATTCCCATTCCCCATTCCCATTCCCATTCCCCATTCCCCCATTCCCATTTCCCCATTCCCCCATTCCCATTCCCCCATTCCCATTCCCCATTCCCCATTCCCATTCCCATTCCCATTCCCCCATTCCCATTCCCCATTCCCCCATTCCCCATTCCCATTCCCATTCCCCCATTCCACATTCCCCATTCCCATTCCCATTCCCCATTCCCATTCCCCCATTCCACATTCCCCGTTCCCCCATTCCCATTCCCCCATTCCCATTCCCATCCCCATTCCCCCATTCCACATTCCCCATTCCCCCATTCCCATTCCCCATTCCCCATTCCCATTCCCCCATTCCCATTCCCCCATTCCCATTCCCCCATTCCCATTCCCATTCCCCATTCCCATTCCCATTCCCCATTCACATTCCCCCATTCCCATTCCCCATTTCCATTCCCATTCCCCCATTCCCATTCCCTCATTCCCATTCCCCCATTCCCATTCCCATTTCCCCATTCCCATTCCTGTTCCCATTCCCCCATTCCCAATGGGAATGGGAATGGGGAAAACTGGGAAATTGGAAATGGGGGAATGGGAAGATGGGATGGAAATGGGAATGGGAAAAGAGAGGAATGGGTATGGGAACATGGGAATGTGGGAATGGGAATGGGGGGAAATTGGAAATGGGGGAATGGGAATGGGAATGGGGGAATGGGGAATGGGAATGGGGGAATGGGAATGGGAATGGGAATGGGGGAATGGGGGAATGGGAATGGGGGAATGGGAATGGGGAATGGGGGAATGGGGAATGGGAATGGGGGAATGGGAATGGGAATTGGGGAATGGGGAATGGGAATGGGAATGGGGGAATGGGGGAATGGGAATGGGGGAATGGGAATGGGGGAATGGGAATGGGGAATGGGAATGGGGGAATGGGAATGGGAAATGGGGGAATGGGGGAATGGGAATGGGGGAATGGGAATGGGGGAATGGGAATGGGGGATGGGAATGGGGGAATGGGGGAATGGGAAGGTGGGGATTGGAATGGGGAATGGGAATGGGGATGGGAATTGGGGAATGGGGAATGGGGGAATGGGGGAATGGGGGAATGGGAATGTGGGAATGGGAATGGGGAATGGGAATGGGAATTCCCTTGGTCCCATTCCCCCATTCCCGTCTCCGTTGCCGTTTTTGTTTCCGTTCCAATTTCCCCGTTCCCGCTTTCCCCCGTTCCAATCCCGCCGTTCTCTCTCTCCCCAGGCTCTCCGTCCCTTCCCGATCCCATTGCTCCCAATAATCCCAATAATCCCACAAATCCCATGGATCCCATGGATCCCATGGATCCCATTGACCCCGTCCCGGCGCCGTTCCCGTCCCGCTGCCGCTCGCACCCCCGGGAGCCGCTGTCCCTGTTCTGCAGCGCCTGCGAGAGCCTGACCTGCGGGGAGTGCCACAGGAGGGAGCACCGCCTGCACCCGTGAGTCTAATTAACGCTAATTAGTGCTAATTAATTAATTACTGTCATTACTGTCATTACTGTAACCCTTACTGTCATTACTGTAACCCTTACTGTCCTTACCGTAACCCTCACTGTCATTACTGTAATGGGAGTGCCACAGGAGGGAGCACCGCCTGCACCCGTGAGTCTCATTAACGCTAATTAATGCTAATTAATTAATTACTGTAACCCTTACTGTCAGTACTGTAACCCTTACTGTCCTTACCGTAACCCTTACTGTCATTGCTGTAATGGGAGTGCCACCGGCGGGAGCACCGCCTGCACCCGTGAGTCTAATTAACGCTAATTAATGCTAATTAATTAATTACTGTAACCCTTACTGTCATCATGTAACCCTTACTGTCCTTACCGTAACCCTTCCTGTCCTTACTGTAATGGGAGTGCCACAGGCGGGAGCACCGGCTGCACCCGTGAGTCTAATTAACCTTAATTAGTGCTAATTAGCGCTAATTACTGCTAATTACTGTCATTACTGCAACCCTTACTGTCAATACTGTAACCCTTATTGTCATTACTGTAATGGGAGTGCCACTGGCGGGAGCACCGGCTGCACCCGTGAGTCTAATTAACCTTAATTAGTGCTAATTAATTAATTACTGTAACCCCTACTGTCCTTACTGTAACCCTTACTGTCATTACTGCTGCCTCTGACCCCACCCGTGAGTGTTAATTACATTAATTATTGTAATTACTGTAATGGGAGTGCCACCGGCGGGAGCACCGCCTGCACCCGTGAGTCTAATTAATGCTAATTAATGCTAATTAATTAATTACTGTAACCCTTACTGTCCTTAATGTAACCCTTACTGTCATTACTGTAAGGGGAGTGCCACCGGCGGGAGCACCGCCTGCACCCGTGAGTCTAATTAGCCTTAATTAGTGCTAATTAATTAATTACTGTCATTACTGCTGCCATTGACCCCACCCGTGAGTGTTAATTACTGTAATTACTGTCATTACTGTAAAGGGACTGCACCCGGGAGTCTAATAACGTTAATTAGTGCTAATTAATTAATTACTGTCATTACTGCTGCCATTGACCCCACCCGTGAGTGTTAATTACTGTAATTACCATCATTACTGTAAGGGAACTGCACCCGTGAGTATAATTAGCGTTAATTACGGCTAATTAGTGCTAATTAGTGCTAATTACTGCTGCCATTGACCCCACCCGTGGGTGTTAATTACTGTAATTACCATCATTACTGTAATCCCTGAGGGAACACCACAGCACCAGTGAGTGTAATTAGCGTTAATTAGTGCTAATTAATTAATTACTGTCATTACTGTAATTAATGTAATCCTGGAGGGAACACCACAGCCCCAGTGAGTGTAATTAGCGTTAATTAGTGCTAATTAATTAATGACTGGCATTGCTGTAGCCAGGAGTGTCAGCAGAGGGAGCACAGACAGCAGCCGTGAATGGAATTAATGGAATTAATTGTAATTAGTGCTAATTAATGAGGGGGGGGGGGAGTGTCACCCCTGAGTGCCCAGCTGAGGGTGTAATTAACACTGCCTGCTTTAATTAGGGGTTAATTACTGAGTCTAATTACTGAGTTAACTACTTTAATTAGTGATTAATTACTCATTCCATTACTGATTTAATTAGTGGTGCTATCACTGGTTTAATTAGGGATTTAATTACTGATTCTATCATTGCTTTAATTAGGGATCAATTATTGATTCCATTACTGATTTAATTAGTGGTGCTATCACTGGTTTAATTAGGGATTTAATTAGGGATTCTATCACTGGTATAATTAGGGATTAATTACTGATTCTATCATCATTGCTTTAATTAGGGATTAATTACTGATTCTATCACTGGTTTATTTAGGGATTTAATTACTGATTCTATCACTGATTTAATTAGTGATTCTATCACTACTTTAATTACTGATTTAATTAATTTATTACTGATTTAATTACTTATTTTATGACGGATTTAATTACTGATTCAATCACTGCTTTAATTAGGGATTTAAATAATTTATTATTGATTTAATTACTTATTATGGATTCAATTACTGATGCTATTACTGGTTTAATTACGGATTTAATTAGTGATTTAAAAATTGCTTTAATTAGGGATAAATTACTGATTCCATTACTGATTTAATTACTGATTCCATCATCATTGCTTTAATTAGAGACTAATTACTGATTCCATTACTGATTTAGCTACTGGTGCTATCACTGCTTTAATGAGGGATTTAATTACTTTATTTATTACTGATTTAATTACTTATTATGGATTTAATTACTGATTCTATTACTGGTTTAATTAGTGATTAATTACTGATTCTATTACTGGTTTAGTTACTGATTCTATCACTGCTTTAATTAGGGATTTAATTACTGATTCCATTACTGATTTAATTACTGATTCTATTACTGATTTAACTACTGGTGCTATCACTGGTTTAATTAGGGATTAATTACTGATTCTATCACTGCCTTAATTAGGGATTTAATTACTGATTCTATTACTGGTTTAATTACTGATTTAATTAGTGACTTAAAAATTGATTTAATTTGGGACTTAATTACTGATTCTATTATTGATTCTATTACTGTTTTAATTACTGAGTTCAGTACTGCTTTAATTAGGGATTTAATTACTGATTCTATCACTGCTTTAATTAGGGATTTAATTACTGATTCTATCACTGCTTTAATTAGGGATTTAATTACTGATTCTATCACTCCTTTAATTAGGGAATAATTACTGATTCTATCACTGCTTTAATTAGGGATTAATTACTGATTCTATCACTCCTTTAATTAGGGATTTAATTACTGATTCTATCACTGCTTTAATTAGGGATTAATTACTGATTCTATCACTGCTTTAATTAGGGATTTAATTACTGATTCTATCATTGCTTTAATTAGGGATTTAACTACTGATTCTATCATTGCTTTAATTAGGGATTTAATTACTGATTCTATTATCATTGCTTTAATTAGGGATTTAATTACTGATTCTATCACTGCTTTAATTAGGGATTTAATTACTGATTCCATCACTGCTTTAATTAGGGATTTAATTACTGATTCCATTACTGATTTAACTACTGGTGCTATCATTGCTTTAATTAGGGATTTAATTACTGATTCTATCACTGCTTTAATTAGGGATTTAATTACTGATTCTATCACTGCTTTAATTAGGGATTTAATTACTGATTCTATCACTGCTTTAATTAGGGATTAATTACTGATTCTATCATTGCTTTAATTAGGGATTTAATTACTGATTCTATCATTGCTTTAATTAGGGATTTAATTACTGATTCCATTACTGATTCCATTACTGATTTAGCTACTGGTGCTATCATTGCTTTAATTAGGGATTTAATTACTGATTCTATCATTGCTTTAATTAGGGATTTAATTACTGATTCTATCACTGCTTTTCCTTTTTTTCTTATTTTTCCTTTTCCCCTTTTTCCTTTTCCCCTTTTTCTTTTTTCCCCTTTTAAATTTTCCCCCTTTTTTCCTTTCCCCACCTTTTCTCCCTTTTTCTTTCCCGCTTTTTCCTTTTCCCCTTTTAAATATTTCCCTTTTTCCTTTTCCCCCATTTTCTCCCCAATTTCCCCCCATTTTTTCCTATTCCCCCCATTTCTCCCATTTTTTCCTATTCCCCCATTTCCTCCACGTTTTCTCCATTTTTTCCCCATTTCCCCCCATTTTTCCCCATTTTTCCCAATTTCCCCCATGTTTTCTCCATTTCCCCCCATTTTCCCCCATTTCCCCCACATTTTCCCCATTTCCCCCCATTTCCCCCATTTCCCCCCATTTTCCCATTTCCCCCTTTTCTCCCTGTGTTTACTCTCATTTTCCCAATTTCCCCCATTTTCTCCCCAATTTCCCCCCCATTTCCTCCACCTTTTCTCCATTTCCCCCATTTTCCCCCATTTTCCCAATTTTTCTCCATTTTCCTCCATTTTCCCCATTTCCCCCCTTTTTCCCCAATTTCCTCCCCTTTTCCCCATTTTTCCCTGTTTTCCCTATTTTCCCCCATTCCCCCCATTTTTCCCCATTTTTCCCCATTTTTCCCCCATTTTCCCCCATTTCCCCATTTCCCCCCATTTCCCCCCATTTCCCCCATTTCCCGCCATTTTCCCCCATGTTTTTCCCTATAATTTCCCCCATTTTCCCCCATTTCCCTCATTTCCCTCCCTTTTCTCCCCATTTTCCCCCATTTTCCCCATTTCTCCCCATTTCCCCCCATTCCCCCCATTTCCCCCTAATTTTCCCCAATTTTCCCCCATTTCCTCCCCCTTTTCCCTCCATTTCCCCCCATGTTTCCCCCATACTTTTCCCTCATGTTTTCTCCATTTTCCCCCATTTTTTCCCAATTTCCCCCATTTTCCCCCATTTTCCACCCATTTTCCCCAATTTCCCCCCATTTTTCCCCATTTTCCCCCCTTTTTTCCCCCATTTTCCCCCATTTCCCCATTTCCCCATTTCCCCCGTTTTCCCCATTTCCCCCCTTTTTCCCCAATTTCCCCCAATTTCCCCCATTTTCCCCCCGTTTTCCCCCATTTTCCCCTAATTTTTCCCAATTTTTTCCCCATTTTCCCCCATTTTCCCCAATTTCCCCCATTTTCCCCATGTCACCCTAATTTTCCCCTAATTTCCCCCCTATTTTCCCCCATTTTTCCCCCATTTCCCCCTAATTTTCCCCAATTTTTTCCCCATTTCCCCCCTTTCCCCCATTTCCCCCCATTCTCCCCCCATTTCCCCCATTTTTCCCAATTATCCCCATTTCCCCCCATTTTTCCCAATTTTTCCCCATTTTCCCCCATTTCCTCCCACTTTTTCCTCCATTTCCCCCATGTTTCCCCAATACTTTTCCCTCATGTTTTCCCCATTTCCCCCATTTCCCCCACATTTCCCCCATTTTTTCCCCATTTTCCCCATTTTCCCCCAATTTCCTCCATTTTCCCCATTTCCCCCACATTTCCCCAATTTCCCCCATTTCTCCCCAATTTCCCCCCATTCTTCCCCATTTCCCCCACATTCCCCCCATGTTTTTCCCCTTTTTCCCCATTTTCCCCATTTTCCCCCATTTCCCCCCCATTTCCCCCCATTTCCTCCCCGTTTTCCCTCCATTTCCCCCCATGTTTCCCCCATACTTTTCCCTCATGTTTTCCCTATTTCCCCCATTTCCCCCCATTTCCCCCATTTCCCCATTTTTCCCCAATTTCCCCAATTTCCCCATTTTTCCCCATTTTCCCCCATTTCCCCATTTTTCCCCATTTTTCCCCAATTTCCTCCATTTTCCCCATTCCCCCCATTTTCCCCATTTCCCCCCATTTCCCCCCATTTCCTCCCCCTTTTCCCCCCATTTTTCCCCCACATTCCCCCCATATTTTCCCCCATTTTTCCCCCATTTTCCCTCATTTCCCCCTGATTTTCCCCAATTTTTTTCCCCATTTTCCCCCATTCTCCCCCCATTTCCCCCACATTCCCCCCATTTTTCCCCATTTCCCCCCAATTTTCCCCCATTTCCCCCCAATTTTCCCAATTTCCCCCTAATTTTCCCCAATTTTTTCCCCATTTCCCCCCATTCCCCCATTTCCCCCAATTATCCCCATTTCCCCCCTTTTCCCCCCATTTCCCCCATTTTCCCCATTTTCCCCCAATTTCCTCCATTTTCCCCCATTTCCCCCCATTTCCCCCCATTTCCCCCCATATTTTCCCCCATTTTCTCCCATTTCCCCCACATTTCCCCCATTTCCCCCCAATTTCCCCCATTTTTTCCCCCATTTCCCCCATTTTCCCCCATTTTCCCCCCTTTCCCCCATTTCCCCCACATTTCCCCCATTTTTCCCCATTTTCCCCATTTTCCCCCATTTCCCCCATTTCCTCCCCCTTTTCCCCCCATATTTTCCCCCATTTCTCCCCCATTTTCCCCACATTTCCCCCACGTTTTTCCCCAATTTCCCCCATTTTTCCCTCTGTTTTCCCCAATTCCCCCCCATTTCCCCCTAATTTTTCCCCAATTTTTCCCAATTTTCCCCATTTTTCCCCCATTTCCCCCCAATTTTCCCCATTTTCTCCCCAGCTCCCAGCCCGTGGCCGAGGCCGTTCTCCAGCAGCGCTCGGTGCTGTCGGCGCTGCTGCAGCGCCTGGCGGAGAAACACAGCGAGGTGCAGCGCTGCAGCGCCCAGCTGCACGCATGGTCAGTGTCCCCAAGTGTCCCCAAATGTCACCTCAGTGTCCCTGAGTGTCACCTGTGTCCCTCATTGTCCCCTGAGTGTCCCCGAGTGTCCCTGAGTGTCCCCTGCTGCAGCGCCTGGCAGGGAAACACAGCGAGGTGCAGCGCTGCAGCGCCCAGCTGCACGCATGGTCAGTGTCCCCGAGTGTCCCCAAGTGTCCCCAAGTGTCACCTGTGTCCCTCATTGTCCCCTGAGTGTCCCTGAGTGTCCCTGAGTGTCCCCTGCTGCAGCGCCTGGCAGGGAAACACAGCGAGGTGCAGCGCTGCAGCGCCCAGCTGCACGCATGGTCAGTGTCCCTGAGTGTCCCTGAGTGTCCCCAAATGTCCCCAAGTGTCACCTGTGTCCCTCAGTGTCACCTGTGTGTCCCCGAGTGTCCCCTGCTGCAGCGCCTGGCGGAGAAACACAGCGAGGTGCAGCGCTGCAGCGCCCAGCTGCACGCATGGTCAGTGTCCCCGAGTGTCCCCGAGTGTCACCTGTGTCACCTGTGTCCCTCATTGTCCCCTGTGTGTCCCCGAGTGTCCCCTGCAGCAGCGCCTGGCGGAGAAACACAGCGAGGTGCAGCGCTGCAGTGCCCAGCTGCACGCATGGTCAGTGTCCCCAAGTGTCCCCAAATGTCCCCAAGTGTCCCCAAGTGTCACCTGTGTCCCTCATTGTCCCCTGAGTGTCCCTGAGTGTCCCTGAGTGTCCCTGCTGCAGTGTCTGGCAGGGAAACACAGCGAGGTGCAGCGCTGCAGCGCCCAGCTGCACGCATGGTCAGTGTCCCCAAGTGTCCCCAAGTGTCCCCAAATGTCCCTGAATGTCACCTCAGTGTCCCTGAGTGTCCCCTGAGTGTCCCCTGAGTGTCCCCTGAGTGCCACCTGTGTCCCTGAGTGTCCCTGAGTGTCCCCTGCTGCAGCGCCCAGCTGCACGCCTGGTCAGTGTCCCCAAGTGTCCCCGAGTGTCCCCTGAATGTCACCTGTGTCCCCTCCCTGTCCCCTGTGCATCCCCTCCCTGTCCCCTGAGTGTCCCTGAGTGTCCCCCTATGCTCCGAGTGTCGGTGAGTGTCCCCTCCATGTCCCCTCCATGTCCCCGTGTGTCCCCTCCATGTCCCCGAGTGTCCCCTCCCTGTCCCCTGTGTGTCCCCTCCGTGTCCCCTGAGTGTCCCCAGTGTGTCACTGAGCATCCCTGCCTGTCCCCTGAGTGTCCCCTCCCTGTCCCCAAGTGTCCCCTCCATGTCCCCTGTGTGTCCCCTCCATGTCCCCTGTGTGTCCCCTCCATGTCCCCTCCATGTCCCCAAGTGTCCCCTGTGTGTCCCCTCCATGTCCCCGGAGTGTCCCCTCCCTGTCCCCTGTGCATCCCCTCCCTGTCCCCTCCCTGTCCCCTCCCTGTCCCCTGAGTGTCCCCTGTGTGTCCCCTCCATGTCCCCAAGTGTTCCCTGCCTGTCCCCTGTATGTCCCCTCCATGTCCCCTGGGTGTCCCCCGTGTGTCCCCTCCATGTCCCCTGAGTGTCTCCAGTGTCCCTGCCTGTCCCTGAGTGTCACTTCCCTGTCCCCCGTGTGTCCCTTCCATGTCCCCTGTGTGTCCCCTCCATGTCCCCTCCGTGTCCCCTCCATGTCCCCTCCATGTCCCCAAGTGTCCCCAAGCGTCCCCTCCCTGTCCCCTCCATGTCCCCTGAGTGTCCCCTCCCTGTCCCCCGTGTGTCCCCTCCATGTCCCCTGTGTGTCCCCTGAGTGTCCCCAGTGTGTCACTGAGCATCCCTGCCTGTCCCCTGAGTGTCCCCTCCCTGTCCCCAAGTGTCCCCTCCATGTCCCCAAGTGTCCCCAAGTGTCCCCTCCCTGTCCCCAAGTGTCCCCTCCCTGTCCCCTGTGTGTCCCTGAGTGTCCCCAAGTGTTCCCTCTCGGTCCCCTGTGTGTCCCCTCCCTGTCCCCTGGATGTCCCCCCATGTCCCCAAGTGTCCCTCCGTGTCCCCTGGGTGTCCCCTTCATGTCCCCTGTGTGTCCCCTCCCCTTCCCCTCCCTGTCTCCTCCATGTCCCCTGAGTGTCCCCTCCATGTCCCCTCCCTGTCCCCCAGTGTCCCCTCCCTGTCCCCGTGTGTCCCCTCCATGTCCCCCCATGTCCCCAGGTGTCCCCTTCCTGTCCCCTGAGTGTCCGCTGAGTGTCCCCAGTGTGTCACTGAGCATCCCTGCCTGTCCCCTGGATGTCCCCCCATGTCCCCAAGTGTCCCTCCGTGTCCCCTGGGTGTCCCCTCCATGTCCCCTGGGTGTCCCCTGTGTGTCCCCCCATGTCCCCAAGTGTCCCCTGTGTGTCCCCTCCATGTCCCCAAGTGTCCCCTCCCTGTCCCCCGTGTGTCCCCTCCATGTCCCCTCCGTGTCCCCTCCATGTCCCCAAGTGTCCCCTCCCTGTCCCCCGTGTGTCCCCTCCCTGTCCCCTCCATGTCCCTGAGTGTCCCCTCCCTGTCCCCTGTGTGTCCCCCAGTGTCCCCTCCCTGTCCCCGTGTGTCCCCTCCCTGTCCCCTGTGTGTCCCTGTGCATCCCCTCCATGTCCCCTGAGTGTCCCCCGTGTGTCCCCCCCATGTCCCCTCCATGTCCCCTGAGTGTCCCCGTGTCCCCTCCCTGGCCCGTCCATGTCCCCTCCATCTCCCCTGTGCATCCCCTCCATCTCCCCTGAGTGTCCCCGTGTGCCACCCCATGTCCCCTCCCTGTCCCCTCCGTGTCCCCTCCGTGTCCCCAAGTGTCCCCGTGTGTCCCCAGCTCTCGGCGCGTGTCGGACGCGCAGAAGCGGCTGCAGGTGGAGGTCAAGCTGGCCATCCTGCAGGTCATGAGGGAGCTCAACCAGCGCGCCAAGGCCCTCGTGGGGGACGTCCAGGTGAGAGTGCCACCGCCCCCGGTGTCCCCGAGTGTCCCCGAGTGTCCCCGAGTGTCCCCTGAGTGTCCCCAAGTGTCACTGCCATGGTGACATTGCTGGTATAGAAAATTGACGAGAAATCCAAATTAATCAATGGGAAAAATTTTATTTTTGGGACCAAAATCCCCCCCTGAGTGTCCCCTGAGTGTCCCTGAGTGTCCCCCGAGTGTCCCCTGAGTGTCCCTGCCATGGTGACACTGCTGGTGTAAATAATCAGCCAGAAATCCAAATTAATCCATGGGAAAAATTTTATTTTTGGGACCAAAATCCTTCCATGAGTGTCCCTTGAGTGTCCCCTGAGTGTCCCCTGAGTGTCCCCAAGTGTCCCCTGAGTGTCCCTGAGTGTCCCCGAGTGTCCCCTGAGTGTCAGTGGTGACAAAGATCAAGGAGAAATCCAAATTAATCCATGGGAAAAATTTTATTTTTGGGACCAAAATCCCCCCCTGAGTGTCCCCTGAGTGTCCCCTGAGTGTCCCCCGAGTGTCCCCGAGTGTCCCCTGAGTGTCAATGGTGACAAAGATCAAGGAGAAATCCAAATTAATCCATGGGAAAAATTTTATTTTTGGGACCAAAATCCCCCCATGAGTGTCCCCTGAGTGTCCCCTGAGTGTCCCCTGAGTGTCCCCGAGTGTCCCCGAGTGTCCCTTGAGTGTCCCCTGAGTGTCCCCTGAGTGTCCCCGAGTGTCCCCCGAGTGTCCCCTGAGTGTCAGTGGTGACAAAGATCAAGGAGAAATCCAAATTAATCAATGGGAAAAATTTTATTTTTGGGACCAAATTTTGGTCCTCAAACTCACAGTCAGCCCCTGAGTGTCCCTTGAGTGTCCCCTGAGTGTCCCTGAGTGTCCCCGAGTGTCCCTGAGTGTCAGTGGTGACAAAGATCAAGGAGAAATCCAAATTAATCAATGGGAAAAATTTTATTTTTGGGACCAAAATTTGGTCCTCAAACCCACAGTCAGCCCCTGAGTGTCCCTTGAGTGTCCCCGAGTGTCCCCTGAGTGTCCCTGAGTGTCCCCTGATGTCCCCGAGTGTCCCCTGAGTGTCAATGGTGACAAAGATCAATGAAAAATTTTATTTTTGTGACCAAAATCCTTCCATGAGTGTCCCCTGAGTGTCCCTGAGTGTCCCCGAGTGTCTCTGAGTGTCCCCTGAGTGTCCCCGAGTGTCCCCCGAGTGTCAATGGTGACAAAGATCAAGGAGAAATCCAAATTAATCAATGGGAAAAATTTTATTTTTGGGACCAAAATCCTTCCATGAGTGTCCCCTGAGTGTCCCCGAGTGTCCCCGAGTGTCCCCTGAGTGTCCCTGAGTGTCCCCGAGTGTCCCCTGAGTGTCAATGGTGACAAAGATCAAGGAGAAATCCAAATTAATCAATGGGAAAAATTTTATTTTTGGGACCAAAATTTGGTGCTCAAACCCACAGTCAGGCCCTGAGTGTCCCCTGAGTGTCCCCTGAGTGTCCCCTGAATGTCCCTGAGTGTCCCTGAGTGTCCCTGAGTGTCCCCGAGTGTCCCCTGAGTGTCCCTGCCATGGTGACACTGCCGGTGTAAATACTCAGCCAGAAATCCAAATTAATCCATGGGAAAAATTTTATTTTTGGGACCAAAATCCTTCCATGAGTGTCCCCTGAGTGTCCCCTGAGTGTCCCCTGAGTGTCCCCCAAGTGTCCCTGAGTGTCCCTGAGTGTCCCCGAGTGTCCCTGAGTGTCCCCAAGTGTCAATGGTGACAAAGATCAATGAGAAATCCAAATTAATCAATGGGAAAAATTTTATTTTTTGCACCAAAATTTGGTCCTCAAACCCACAGTCAGCCCCTGAGTGTCCCCTGAGTGTCCCCTGAGTGTCCCCTGAGTGTCCCCTGAATGTCCCCGAGTGTCAGTGGTGACAAAGATCAAGGAGAAATCCAAATTAATCAATGGGAAAAATTTTATTTTTGGGACCAAAATTTGGTCCTCAAACCCACAGTCAGTCCCTGAGTGTCCCTGAGTGTCCCCTGAGTGTCCCTGAGTGTCCCCTGAGTGTCCCCGAGTGTCCCCTGAGTGTCCCTGAGTGTCCCCTGAGTGTCCCCTGAGTGTCCCCTGAGTGTCCCTGAGTGTCCCCTGAGTGTCCCCGAGTGTCCCCTGAGTGTCAGTGGTGACAAAGATCAATGAGAAATCCAAATTAATCAATGGGAAAAATTTTATTTTTGGGACCAAAATCCTCCCCTGAGTGTCCCTGAGTGTCCCCTGAGTGTCCCCTGAGTGTCCCTGAGTGTCCCCTGAGTGTCCCCGAGTGTCCCCTGAGTGTCAATGGTGACAAAGATCAAGGAGAAATCCAAATTAATCAATGGGAAAAATTTTATTTTTGGGACCAAAATTTGGTCCTCAAACTCACAGTCAGCCCCTGAGTGTCCCCTGAGTGTCCCTGAGTGTCCCCGAGTGTCCCCTGAGTGTCCCCGAGTGTCCCCGAGTGTCCCCTGAGTGTCCCCGAGTGTCCCCTGAGTGTCACTGCCATGGTGACACTGCTGGCGTAAAGAATCAGCCAGAAATCCAAATTAATCAATGGGAAAAATTTTATTTTTGGGACCAAAATCCTCCCCTGAGTGTCCCTGAGTGTCCCCAAGTGTCCCTGAGTGTCCCCAAGTGTCCCCAATGTCATTGGTGACAAAGATCAAGGAGAAATCCAAATTAATCAATGGGAAAAATTTTATTTTTGGGACCAAAATCCTTCCATGAGTGTCCCCTGAGTGTCCCCGAGTGTCCCCTGAGTGTCCCCGAGTGTCATTGCCATGGTGACATTGCCGGTATAGAAGATCAATGAGAAATCCAAATTAATCAATGGGAAAAATTTTATTTTTGGGACCAAAATTTGGTCACAGTGTCCCTGAGTGTCCCCGAGTGTCACCCGAGTGTCCCCTGAGTGTCCCCGAGTGTCCCCTGAGTGTCCCCTGAGTGTCCCCTGAGTGTCAATGCTGACAAAGATCAAGGAGAAATCCAAATTAATCAATGGGAAAAATTTTATTTTTGGGACCAAAATCCTTCCATGAGTGTCCCCTGAGTGTCCCCTGAGTGTCCCCTGAGTGTCCCTGAGTGTCCCCTGAGTGTCCTCGAGTGTCCCCTGAGTGTCCCTGAGTGTCCCCGAGTGTCCCCTGAGTGTCAATGGTGACAAAGATCAAAGAGAAATCCAAATTAATCAATGGGAAAAATTTTATTTTTGGGACCAAAATTTGGTCCTCAAACCCACAGTCAGCCCCTGAGTGTCCCCGAGTGTCCCCGAGTGTCCCTGAGTGTCCTCGAGTGTCCCTGAGTGTCACTGCCATGGTGACATTGCTGGTGTAAAGAATCAGCCAGAAATCCAAATTAATCAATGGGAAAAAATTTATTTTTGGGACCAAAATCATTCCATGAGTGTCCCTTGAGTGTCCCCCGAGTGTCCCCGAGTGTCCCCTGAGTGTCCCCAAGTGTCACTGCCATGGTGACATTGCTGGTATAGAAGATCAATGAGAAATCCAAATTAATCAATGGGAAAAATTTTATTTTTGGGACCAAAATTTGGTCCTCAAACCCACAGTCAGCCCCTGAGTGTCCCCTGAGTGTCCCCTGAGTGTCCCCTGAGTGTCCCCTGAGTGTCCCTTGAGTGTCCCTGAGTGTCCCCGAGTGTCCCCTGAGTGTCCCCAAGTGTCCCCTGAGTGTCCCCTGAGTGTCCCCGAGTGTCCCCTGAGTGTCACCTGAGTGTCAATGGTGACAAAGATCAAGGAGAAATCCAAATTAATCAATGGGAAAAATTTTATTTTTGTGACCAAAATCCCCCCCTGAGTGTCCCCTGAGTGTCCCCTGAGTGTCCCCTGAGTGTCCCTGAGTGTCCCCAAGTGTCACTGCCATGGTGACACTGCTGGCACTGCCATGGTGACACTGCTGGTGTAAAGAATCAGCCAGAAATCCAAATTAATCGATGGGAAAAATTTTATTTTTGGGACCAAAATCCTCCCCTGAGTGTCCCCTCAGTGTCCCCTGAGTGTCCCCTGAGTGTCCCCGAGTGTCCCTGAGTGTCCCTGAGTGTCCCCTGAGTGTCAATGGTGACAAAGATCAAGGAGAAATCCAAATTAATCAATGGGAAAAATTTTATTTTTGGGACCAAAATCCTTCCATGAGTGTCCCTGAGTGTCCCTGAGTGTCCCCTGAGTGTCCCCGAGTGTCCCCTGAGTGTCCCCTGAGTGTCACTGCCATGGTGACATTGCTGGTATAGAAGAAAAAATTCTAATTCTAAAAATTTCAACTAATTAAAATTTGGACTTAATAATTATGTATAAATAGTAATTATTAACAAATAATAATAACAATAGTAATAGTAATAATAATAATAATAATAATAATAAAAGAATAATTAGACTATATTTATATATATAAAAATAGTAATTCTAAAAATTTTAATTAAAGTATTAATAAAAATTTGGACTAAATAATAATTATAAACAAGTAAGAATAATAATATATAAATAATAATCCTATTTTAACTAAAACAATAATAAAAATTTGGACTAAGTAATAATAATAAACAAATAATGATAATAATTATATATAAATAATAATTCTATTATATTTATATATATAAAAATAATAACTATAAGAAATTCACCTACAACAACAACCAAGCTTTGGCCTCACCATTTGTGTCCCCCGTGTGTGTCCCCTGTGTCCCTCATGTGTCCCCTGTGTGTCCCCACCCCATGTGTCCCCCATGTGTCCCCTGTGTGTCCCCCGTGTGTCCCCTGTGTGTCCCCTGTTTGTCCCCACCCCATGTGTCCCCCGTGTGTCCCTCATGTGTCCCCCCCGTGTCCCCTGTGTGTCCCCTGTGTGTCCCCACCCCATGTGTCCCTCATGTGTCCCCTGTGTGTCCCCTGTTTGTCCCCACCCCATGTGTCCCCCGTGTGTCCCCTGTGTGTCCCCTGTTTGTCCCCTGTGTGTCCCCTGTGTGTCCCCTGTTTGTCCCCACCCCATGTGTCCCCCATGTATCCCCCGTGTGTCCCCCATGTGTCCCCCGTGTGTCCCCTGTGTGTCCCCTGTTTGTCCCCACCCCATGTCCCCCCCGTGTGTCCCCCGTGTGTCCCCCGTGTGTCCCCTGTGTGTCCCCACCCCATGTGTCCCCTGTGTGTCCCCTGTGTGTCCCCCATGTGTCCCCCCCGTGTCCCCCATGTGTCCCCTGTGTGTCCCCACCCCATGTGTCCCCCATGTGTCCCCTGTGTGTCCCCCGTGTGTCCCCTGTGTGTCCCCACCCCATGTCCCCCCCATGTGTCCCCCATGTGTCCCCCGTGTGTCCCCTGTGTGTCCCCTGTTTGTCCCCACCCCATGTGTCCCTCATGTGTCCCCTGTGTGTCCCCCATGTGTCCCCCCCGTGTCCCCCATGTGTCCCCTGTGTGTCCCCCGTGTGTCCCCTGTGTGTCCCCTGTTTGTCCCCACCCCATGTGTCCCCCATGTGTCCCCTGTGTGTCCCCTGTGTGTCCCCACCCCATGTATCCCTCATGTGTCCCCTGTGTGTCCCCCATGTGTCCCCCCCGTGTCCCCCATGTGTCCCCCGTGTGTCCCCTGTGTGTCCCCTGTTTGTCCCCACCCCATGTGTCCCCCGTGTCCCCCGTGTGTCCCCCGTGTGTCCCCAGCGCGTCACCGAGGGCCGGCGGCAGCGCCTGGAGCGGCAGCGTCGGGAGCTGAGCCGGGCGCGGCGGCTGCAGGAGCACGCGCTGCGATTCGGGGCCCGCGCGCTGCACGGGCGCCACGGCACCGCCCTGCTGCTGTCCCGGAGATTGGTGAGGGAAAATACCCCAAAAATGCCCCAAATGTACCCCAAAAATGCCCCAAATGTACCCCAAAAATACCCCACGGCACCGCCCTGCTGCTGTCCAGGAGATTGGTGAGAGAATGCCCCAAAAATGCCCCAAATGTACCCCAAAAATACCCCAAATACACCCCAAATATACCCCACAGCACCGCCCTGCTGCTGTCCAGGAGATTGGTGAGAGGAAACTCCCCAAAAATACCCTAAATTTACCCTAAATGTACCCCAAATGTACCCCAAATATACCCCACGGCACCGCCCTGCTGCTGTCCCGGAGATTGGTGAGAGAAAACCCCAAAAATGCCCCAAATGTACCCCAAATATACCCCAAATGTACCCCAAAAATAACCCTAAATGTACCCTAAATTAACCCCAAATGTACCCCAAAAATACCCCAAATGTACCCCAAAAATACCCCACGGCACCGCCCTGCTGCTGTCCCGGAGATTGGTGAGAGCCCCAAAAATGCCCCAAATGTACCCCAAATGTACCCCAAAAATACCCCAAAAATACCCCACGGCACCGCCCTGCTGCTGTCCAGGAGGCTGGTGAGAGAAAATACCCCAAAAATACCCTAAATTTACCCTAAATGTACCCCAAAAATAGCCCTAAACGTGCCCCAAATATACCTTAAATATACCCCAAAAATACCCTTAAATGTACCCCAAATATACCCCAAATGTACCCCACGGCACCGCCCTGCTGCTGTCCAGGAGACTGGTGAGGGAATGCCCCAAAAATACCCCAAAAATACCCTAAATTTACCCTAAATGTACCCCAAAAATAGCCCTAAACGTGCCCCAAAAATACCCCAAATATACCCCAAATATACCCCAAAAATAAATACCCCCAAAAATACCCCACGGCACCGCCCTGCTGCTGTCCAGGAGACTGGTGAGGGAAAATACCCCAAAAATGCCCCAAATGTACCCCAAATGTACCCCAAATGTACCCCAAAAATACCCTTAAATGTACCCCAAAAATACCCCAAATGTACCCCACGGCACCGCCCTGCTGCTGTCCAGGAGATTGGTGAGAGAAAACCCCAAAAATGCCCCAAATTTACCCCAAATGTACCCCAAATATACCCCAAAAATACCCCAAATGTACCCTAAATTAACCCCAAATGTACCCCAAAAATACCCCAAATATACCCCACGGCACCGCCCTGCTGCTGTCCCGGAGACTGGTGAGAGAAAGCCCCAAAAATGCCCCAAATGTACCCCAAAACTACCCCAAATTTACCCCTAAATGTACCCCAAATATACCCCCAAAATACCCCAAAAATACCCCACGGCACCGCCCTGCTGCTGTCCCGGAGACTGGTGAGGGAATGCCCCAAAAATGCCCCAAAATACCCCCAAATGTACCCCAAAAATACCCAATGTGTCCTCAATGTGTCCCCAACGTGTCCCCAATGTCCCCCCAAGTGCAGGCGCAGCTGTTGGGGGCCCTGGGGGTGCCTGGGGCTCTGTGATGTCCCCAATGTCCCCAGTGTCCCAAATGTCCTCAAACGTCCCCAAATCCTCTCACAATGTCCCCCATGTCCCCAATGTGTCCCCAATGTGTCCCCAATGTCCCCAATGTGTCCCCAAGTGCAGGCGCAGGTGTTGGGGGCCCTGGGGCTCTGTGATCTCCCCGATGTCCCCTGATGTCCCCAATGTCCCCTGATGTCCCCAAATCCTCTCAATGTCCCCAATGTCCTCAATGTGTCCCCAAGTGCAGGCGCAGGTGTTGGGGGCCTTGGGGCTCTGTGATGTCTCCAATGTCCCTAAATGTCCCTGATGTCCCCAATGTGTCCCCCATGTCCCCACTGTCCCCAATGTGTCCCCACTGTCCCCAATGTTCCCAATGTCCGCAATGTCCCCAATATCCCCTGATGTCCCCAATGTCCCTAATGTCCTCCATGTCCCCCATGTCCCCCAATGTCCTCACTGTCCCCAATGTCCCCAATGTCCCCAATGTGTCTGTCCCCAATGTCCCCTTATGTCCCCAATGCCCCTGATGTCCCCAATGTCCCCAATGTGTCCCCGTTGTCCCCAGGTGCAGGCGCAGCTGTTGGGGGCCCTGGGGCTCTGTCATGTCCCCCATGTCCCCCATGTCCCCAATGTCCCCCAATGTCCCCCAATGTCCCCCAATGTCTCCACTGTCCCCTTATGTCCCCCATGTCCCCCATGTCCCCCAATGTCCCCAATGTGTCCCCCATGTCCTCACTGTCCCCAATGTGTCCCCAATGTGTCCCCGTTGTCCCCACTGTCCCCAATGTGTCCCCATTGTGTCCCCAATGTGTCCCCGTTGTCCCCAGGTGCAGGCGCAGCTGTTGGGGGCCCTGAGGCTCTGTGATGTCCCCGATGTCCCCAAATGTCCCTGATGTCCCCCATGTCCCCAATGTCCCCAATGCCCCCAATGTCCTCCATGTCCCCCATGTCCCCCAATGTCCTCAATGTGTCTGTCCCCAATGTCCCCTTATGTCCCCCATGTCCCCGATGTCCCCCCATGTCCCCCATGTCCCCCAATGTCCCCAATGTGTCCCCGTTGTCCCCAGGTGCAGGCGCAGCTGTTGGGGGCCCTGAGGGTGCCTGGGGCTCTGTGATGTCCCCAATGTCCCCAATGTGTCCCCAATGTGTCCCCAGGTGCAGGCGCAGCTGTTGGGGGGCCCTGGGGCTCTGTGATGTCCCCAATGTCCCCAATGTGTCCCCAATGTGTCCCCCAATGTGTCCCCAGGTGCAGGCGCAGCTGTTGGGGGCCCTGAGGGTGCCCCTGGAGCCCCCGGAGCCTCAGGGGGAGCTGCGGTTCCAGTGGGACCTGCAGGGATGGACCCGGAGCGCCCAGAGCTTCGGTGAGGGGACACTGGGGACAATGAGGGGACAGTGGGGACAGCTGGGACACTGAGGGGACAATGGCGACACTGAGGGGACAATGGGGACAGCTGGGACACTGAGGGGACAATGGGGACACTGAGGGGACAGTGGGACCTGCAGGGATGGACCCGGAGCGCCCAGAGCTTCGGTGAGGGGACACTGAGGGGACATTGGGGACAACGAGGGGACAATGGGGACACTGAGGGGACATTGGGGACAGCTGGGACACTGAGGGGATAATGGGGACAATGGGACACTGAGGGGACAGTGGGGACAATGGGGACAATGAGGGGACAATGGTGACACTGAGGGGACACTGAGGGGACAGTGGGGTCACTGAGGGGACACTGAGGACAATGGGGACATTGAGGGGACACTGGGGACAATGGGGACAGCTGGGACCTGCAGGGATGGACCCGGAGCGCCCAGAGCTTCGGTGAGGGGACACTGGGGACAATGGGGATACTGAGACACTGAGGGGACAGTGGGGACACTGAGGGGCAATGGGGACAATGAGGGGACAGTGGGGACACTGAGGGGACAGTGGGACCTGCAGGGATGGACCCGGAGCGCCCAGAGCTTCGGTGAGGGGACACTGGGGACAATGGGGACAACGAGGGGACAATGGGGACAATGGGACACTGAGGGGACACTGAGGGGACAATGGGGACACTGGGACACTGAGGGGACACTGAGGGGACAATGGGGACACTGGGACACTGAGGGGACAATGGGGATACTGAGGGGACAATGGGGACACTGGGACACTGAGGGGACAATGGGGACAGCTGGGACACTGAGGGGGCAGTGGGGACAATGGGGGGACAATGGGGACACTGGGACACTGAGGGGACAGTGGGGACAATGGGGACACTGAGGGGACAGTGGGGACAATGGGGACAATGAGGGGACAATGGGGACACTGAGGGGACATTGGGGACACTGAGGGGACACTGGGACACTGGTGACACTGAGGGGACACTGAGGGGACAGTGGGACCTGCAGGGATGGACCCGGAGCGCCCAGAGCTTCGGTGAGGGGACACTGGGGACACTGAGGGGACACTGGGGACATTGGGGTCACTGAGGGGACAATGGGGACAGCTGGGACACTGAGGGGACAATGGGGACAATGGGGACAGCTGGGACCTGCAGGGATGGACCCGGAGCGCCCAGAGCTTTGTGAGGGGACAATGGGGACAATGGGGACAACGAGGGGACACTGGGGACACTGAGGGGGACAATGGGGACACTGAGGGGACACTGAGGGGACAGTGGTACCTGCAGGGATGGACCCGGAGTGCCCAGAGCTTCGGTGAGGGGACAATGGGACACTGAGGGGACAATGGGGACAGTGGGGACACTGAGGGGACAATGGGGACACTGAGGGGACAGTGGGGACAACGGGGACAGTGGGGACAATGAGGGGACAATGGGGACACTGAGGGGACAATGGGGACACTGAGGGGACAATGGGACCTGCAGGGATGGACCCGGAGCGCCCAGAGCTTCGGTGAGGGGACACTGGGGACAATGGGGACAACGAGGGGACAATGGGGACAATGGGACACTGAGGGGACACTGAGGGGACAATGGGGACACTGGGACACTGAGGGGACAATGGGGATACTGAGGGGACAATGGGGACACTGGGACACTGAGGGGACAATGGGGACAGCTGGGACACTGAGGGGGCAGTGGGGACACTGAGGGGACAATGGGGACACTGGGACACTGAGGGGACAGTGGGGACAATGGGGATGCTGAGGGGACAATGGGACCTGCAGGGATGGACCCGGAGCACCCAGAGCTTCGGTGAGGGGACAATGAGGGGACATTGGGGACACTGGGACACTGAGGGGACAATGGGGACACTGAGGGGACAGTGGGGACACTGAGGGGACACTGGGGACAATGGGGACAGCGAGGGGACAATGGGGACAGCTGGGACACTGAGGGGACAATGGGGACACTGAGGGGACAATGGGACCTGCAGGGATGGACCCGGAGCGCCCAGAGCTTCGGTGAGGGGACACTGAGGGGACATTGGGGACACTGAGGGGACAATGGGGACACTGAGGGGACAGTGGGGACAATGGGGACACTGAGGGGACAATGGGGTCACTGAGGGGACAATGGGGACACTGAGGGGACAGTGGGGACACTGAGGGGCAATGGGGACAATGGGGTCACTGAGGGGACAATGGGGACAATGGGGACACTGAGGGGACAATGGGGACACTGAGGGCACACCAGGGACACCTGGGGACAGCCAGAGGGCACTGGGGGGGACATTGGGGACACAAGGGACAAGGGCATGGGGTGACAAAGGGTGGGAGGGGCTGAGGGTGGCAGTGACGGGGGGGGGTGACAATGACACAGGGGGGGTCAGAGGACACAGGGGGGTGACAGTGACACGGGGGGGGTGACAGTGACACGGGGGGGGGTCAGGGAGGGGGTGACAGTGACACGGGGGAGGGGGTGACAGTGACACGGGGGGGGTGACAGTGACACAGGGGGGGTGACAGTGACACGGGGGGGGGGGTGACAGTGACACAGGGGGGGGGTGACAATGACACGGGGGGGGGGGTCAGGTGACCCCGGTGTCCCCTGACCCCCTCCCCCCCCCCCAGGTGCCATCATCTCGGAGCCGCCCCTCCCCCCCTCGCGGAGCCCCCCCCCGCGGCCCCTCCCCCACCGAGCAGGTACGAGGGGGGACATTGGGGGGGTGCCACCCCCACCCTGTGATGTCCCCACCCCTCCCATGATGTCCCCACCCCCCCCGTGATGTCCCCCACCCCCCCTGTGATGTCCCCACCCCCTCTGATGTCCCCACCCCTTCCATGATGTCCCCACCCCCTGTGATTGTCCCCACCTCCCTGTGATGTCCCCACCCCTCCTGTGGTGTCCCCACCCCTTCCATGATGTCCCCACCCCCTGTGATGTCCCCGCCCCCCTGTGATTGTCCCCACCCCTCTGTGATGTCCCCACCCCTTCCATGATGTCCCCACCCCCTGTGATTGTCCCCACCCCCCTGTGATGTCCCCACCCCCCTGTGATGTCCCCACCCCCTGTGATGTCCCCACCCCCCTGTGATGTCCCCACCCCCCCTGTGATTGTCCCCGCCCCTCTGTGGTGTCCCCCACCCCTCCACGATGTCCCCACCCCCCTGTGATGTCCCCACCCCTTCCATGATGTTCCCACCCCCCTGATGTCCCCACCGGTCCCCTGGTGACATTCCAGGGGTGCCACCCCCCTGATGTCCCCACCAGTCCCCTGGTGACATTCTGGCGGTGCCACCCCCTGTGATTGTCCCCACCGGTCCCCTGGTGACATTCCGGGGGTGCCACCCCCCTGTGATTGTCCCCACCGGTCCCCTGGTGACATTCTGGGGGTGCCACCCCCTGTGATTGTCCCCACCGGTCCCCTGGTGACATTCTGGGAGTGCCACCCCCCTGATGTCCCCACCGGTCCCCTGGTGACATTCTGGCGGTGCCACCCCCTGTGATTGTCCCCACCGGTCCCCTGGTGACATTCCGGGGGTGCCACCCCCCTGATGTCCCCACCGGTCCCCTGGTGACATTCTGGCGGTGCCACCCCCCTGTGATTGTCCCCACAGATCCCCTGGTGACATTCTGGGGGTGCCACCCCCTGTGATGTCCCCACCGGTCCCCTGGTGACATTCTGGCGGTGCCACCCCCCTGATGTCCCCACCGGTCCCCTGGTGACATTCTGGGAGTGCCACTCCCCTGTGATTGTCCCCACCGGTCCCCTGGTGACATTCTGGCGGTGCCACCCCCCTGATGTCCCCTCCCTGTCCTGCAGGTTGTCACCGGGGGCCAGGTGACACCGGAGCTGCTCCTGCAGGGCCCCCCCCGGCTGTCACCTCCCCCCCAGCTGTCACCTCCCCCCCGGATGTCACCGCCCCCCCTGGAGCCAGCGGCCACCCCCAGACCCCAGCTGGGTGAGGGGACACGGGGACACGGGGACAGGGGACACGGGAGGGGACACGGGAGGGACACGGGGACACAGGGAGGGGGACACGGGAGGGGACATGGGATGGGGACATGGGGACAGGGAACAGGTGCGGGGACATGGGGACACAGGAGGGGACACGGGGAGGACACGGGGACACAGGGAGGGGACATGGGGACAGGGGAGGGGACACGGGGACAGGGGGACACAGGGAGGGGGGACACGGGGACATGGGGACACGGGGACACAGGGAGGGGGACACAGGGACACGGGGAAGGGACACGGGGAACAGGTGTGGGGACACGGGGACAGGGCAGGGGACACAGGGACAGGGGGACATGGGGACACAGGGAGGGGGGACACGGGGACATGGGGACATGGGGACATGGGAAGGGAGATGGGACGGGAGAGGACACAGGGATGGGGACACAGGAGGGGACATGGGAGGGGGACATGGGGACAGGGGATGGGGACACAAGGAGGGGGACAGGGGGATGGGGACATGGGACAGGGAGACACAGGGAGAGGAGAGGGGAGGGGGACATGGGGACATGGGAGGGGGGACAGGGACAGGGGACAGGGGAGGGGATGGGGGCACGGGGAGGGGACACGGTGGGGGGACACAGGAGGGGACATGGGAGGGGACAGGGACACGGGGGGGGGAGATGTGGGAAGGGACAGGGGAGGGGAGAGGGGAGGGGGACATGGGGACATGGGAGGGGACATGGGGACACAGGGAGGGGGACATGGCGGGGGGACACAGGAAGGGACAGGGACACAGGGAGTGGGACACGGGGGGGACATGGGGACACGGGGAGGGGGACATGGGGACACAGGGAGGGGGGACATGGCGGGGGGACACAGAAGGGGACACAGGAAGGGACAGGGGAGGGGGACAGGGACACAGGGAGGGGGACAGGGACACAGGGAGGGGGACAGGGACACAGGGAGGGGACACAGGGATGGTGACATGGGAGAGGGGATGGGACACAGGGACAGGGGAGGGGACACGGGGATGGGGACAGGGGACACAGGTGGGGGGACATGGGACAGAGGATGGGAACACAGGGACAGGGGAGGGGGACATGGGACAGGGGAGGGGACACAGGGAATGGGGACATGGGGACAGGGGAGGGGGGCATGGGGACATGAGAGAGGACACAGGGAATGGGGACAGGGACAGGGGAGGGGACAGAGGATGGGGACAGGGACAGGGGAGGGGGGCATGGGGACATGAGAGAGGACACAGGGAATGGGGACATGGGGACAGGGGATGGGGACACAGGGAGGGGACAGGAGAGGGGACACTGGGCTGGGGACAAGGGGACAGGGGAGGGGACACGGGGACAGTGACACTGGAGAGGGGATGGGGACATGGGGACAGGGGAGGGGACAGGGACAGGGGACACGGGGATGGTGACACTGGAGAGGGGCTGGGGACATGGGGACAGGGGAGGGGGACAGTGGAGGGGGACAGGGGAGGGGACCCTGGGGCAGTCCCTGACGGGCGTTTGTCCCCAGCCACCAGCCCCGAGAACGGCGTCACCGCTGCCAGGACGTGAGTGGGGACAGGGGGGCACTGTCCCTGTCACCACCCCCTGCTGCCACCCCCCTGTCCCTGTCACCACCCCCCTGTCCCTGTCACCGTCCCCTGCTGCCACCCCCCTGTCCCTGTCACCATCCCCTGCTGCCACCCCTGCCACCCCCTGTCCCTGTCACCACCCCCCTGTCCCTGTCACCACCCCCCCTGCTGCCACCCTCTGTCCCTGTCACCATCCCCTGCTGCCACCCCTGGGACCCCCCTGTCCCTTGTCACCCTCGTACTGTCCCCTGTCCCATGGTGGCACTGTCCCCTGTCCCTGTCCCCTGTCCCAGGGGTGACATTTGGGGCTGTCCCCTATTCCATGGTGACACTGTCCCCTGTCCCTGTCCCCCTGTCCCAGGGTGACATTTGTCCCCTGTCCCCTGTCCCTGTCCCAGGGGTGACACTGTCCCTGTCCCTGTCCCATGGTGACATTTGTCCCCTGTCCCCTATCCCATGGCGACACTGTCCCCTGTCCCAGGGGTGACATTTGGGGGCGGTCCCTGTTCCCTGGTGCCACCTGTCCCCTGTCCCCTGGTGCCATCTGCCCCTGTCCCCTGTCCCTGTCCCCTGGTGCCATTTGTCCCTGTCCCTGTCCCCTGTCCCCCGGTGCCACCTGTCCCTGTCCCCTGGTGCCACCTGTCCCTGTCCCCTGTCCCCTGTCCCTGTCCCCTGGTGCCACCTGTCCCTGTCCCCCGGTGCCATCTGTCCCCTGTCCCTTGTCCCCTGTCCCCTGTCCCTGTCCCCCGGTGCCACCTGTCCCTGTCCCCTGCAGGAGGATCCCCGGCCGTTCCCCCCCGGGAGGAGAAGCTCGTTAAGAAGCTGCTCATTAAACGGTAACGAGGGTCCCTTGTCACCCTGCCCACCCCCCCTGTCCCTTGTCACCTGCCTCCACCCCCCCTGTCCCTTGTCACCCTGTCACCCTGGCCAGGGCCACCTGCAGCCCCTCCTGTCCTGTCCCTTGGCCAGGATGTCCCTGTCCCCCTGTCCTGGGGTCCCCCTGTGCCAGGACCCCCCTGTCACTGTCCCTGTCCCCAGCCTTGTCACTGTCCCTGTCCCCAGCCTTGTCACTCTCCCTTGTCCCCCTTGTCACTGTCCCCAGCCTTGTCACTGTCCCTTGTCCCCACCCTTGTCACTGTCCTTGTCCCTCTTGTCACTGTCCCTTGTCCCTCTTGTCACTGTCCCCCTGTCCCCCACCCTTGTCACTGTCCCTTGTCCCCCTTGTCACTGTCCTTGTCCCCAACCCTCCCCACCCTTCTCACTGTCCCTGTCCCCTGTCCTGGGGTCCCCCTGTCCCTGTCCTCTGTCCTTGAGCCTTGTCCCTGTCCCCAACCATCCCCACCCTTGTCCCCTTGTCCCCCTGAGCCTTGTCCCTGTCCCCCCTGTCCCCCTGTCCCCCACCCTTGTCACTGTCCCTTGTCCCCCTGAGCCTTGTCCCTGTCCCCCTGTCCCCCTGTCCCCCACCCTTGTCCCTGTCCCTTGTCCCCAACCTTCCCCAGCCTTGTCCCCTTGTCCCCCTGAGCCTTGTCCCTGTCCCTGTCTCCCTGTCCCCCTGTCCCCCACCCTTGTCACTGTCCCTTGTCCCCCTGTCCCCCACCCTTGTTCCTGTCCCTTGTCCCCCTGTCCCCCTGTCCCCCACTCTTGTCCCTGTCCCTGTCGCCCTGTCCCCCACCCTTGTCACTGTCCCTTGTCCCCAACCTTCCCCAGCCTTGTCACTGTCCCCTGTCCCCCTGTCCCCCACCCTTGTCACTGTCCCTGTCCCTTTGTCCCCCTGTCCCCCACCCTTGTCACTGTCCCTGTCCCTTTGTCCCCCTGTCCCCCACCCTTGTCACTGTCACTGTCCCTTGTCCCCTTGTCCCCCTGAGCCTTGTCCCTGTCCCTTGTCCCCCTGTCCCCCACCCTTGTCACTGTCCCTGTCCCCCTGTCCCCCACCCTTGTCACTGTCCCTGTCCCCTGTCCCCCTGTACCCCACCCTTGTCACTGTCCCTGTCCCCTGTCCCCCTGTCCCCCACCCTTGTCCCTGTCCCTTGTCCCCAGCCATCCCCAGCCTTGTCCCCTTGTCCCCCTGAGCCTTGTCCCTGTCCCTGTCTCCCTGTCCCCCTGTCCCCCACCCTTGTCCCTGTCCCTGTCTCCCTGTCCCCCCACCCTTGTCCCTGTCCCCCACCCTTGTCCCTGTCCCTTGTCACTGTCCCTTGTCCCCCTGTACCCCACTCTTGTCACTGTCCCTGTCCCCCTGTCCCTGTCCCCCTGTCCCAGCGTTCCCAGGGACCCCCAGGCCTCCATTTCCCACAATCCCCCCTGAGCTTTGGGGTCCCCTGGTGACCCCACTGTCCCCCAGGAGGGGCCCCCAGGGTTTTGGGGTCCCCAGGTGACCTCAGTGTCCCCCAGGAGGGGCCCCCAGGGGTTTTGGGGTGCCCTGGTGACCCCATTTCTCCCCCCAGGGGTTTTGGGGTTCCCAGGGGTTTTTTGGGGTGCCCTGGTGACCCCGTTTATCCCCTCCAGGGGTTTTGGGGTGCCCTGGTGACCCCATTTGTCCCCCCAGGGGTTTTGGGGTTCCCAGGGGTTTTTTTGGGGTGCCCTGGTGACCCCGTTTATCCCCCCAGGGGTTTTGGGGTGCCCTGGTGACCCCGCTGTCCCCCAGGAGGGGCTCCCAGGGGTTTTGGGGCTCCCAGGGGTTTTTTGGGGTGCCCTGGTGACCCCCGTTTGTCCCCCCAGGGGTTTTGGGGCTCCCAGGGGTTTTTTGGGGTGCCCTGGTGACCCCGTTTGTCCCCCCAGGAGGGGCCCCCCCCTCGGTTTGGGGCAGCCCCCCCAGGCTCCCCAAGCAGCCTCGGGTGAGCCTGGAGCGCCTGGAGCTGGACCTGGAGCTGGACCCGGCGCAGCCGCCCGTGTTCCGCATCTTCCCGGGGCCTTCGGCGCAGGAGTTCAGCCTCATCGTCATCGAGCAGGGCGCCCAGGGGACACCGGGGACCGAGGGGACACAGGGGACACCGGGGACAGAAGGGACACAAGGGACAGAAGGGACACAAGGGACAGAAGGGACAGAAGGGACGGGGCAGCCGCACGCAGCTCTCCTGGTCAAGGTGGGTGACTCCAGTGTCCCCTCCCAGTCCCAGTGTCCCCAGTGTCCCCTCCCCACCCTGGTGAATGTCCCCAGTGTCCCCTCCCCAGTGCACACTGTCCCGTCTCAATCCCAGTGTGTGTCCCCAGTGTCCCCTCCCCAGCGCACACTGTCCCCTCCCAGTCCCAGTGTGTGTGTCCCCAGTGTCCCCTCCCAGTCCCAGTGTGTCCCCATTGTCCCCTCCCCACCCGGGTGAGTGTCCCCAGTGTCCCCTCCCCACCCTGGTGAGTGTCCCTTGTGTCCCCTCCAGTCCCCAGTGTCCCCTCCCCATATGGGTGAGTGTCCCCAGTGTCCCCTCCAGTCCCCAGTGTCCCCTTCTCACCCGGGTGAGCGTCCCCAGTGTCCCCTCCCAGTCCCAGTGTCCCCAGTGTCCCCATTGTCCCCTCCCCACCCGGGTGAGTGTCCCCATTGTCCCCTCCCCGTCCCAGTGTCCCCAGTGTCCCCTCCCCACCCTGGTGAATGTCCCCAGTGTCCCCTCCCCAGTGCACACTGTCCCCTCTCAATCCCAGTCCCAGTGTCCCCAGTGTCCCCACTGTCCCCTCCCCATCCGGGTGAGTGACTCCAGTGTCCCCTCCCCACCCTGGTGAGTGTCCCCAGTGTCCCCATCTCCTTTATCCCCATTGTCCCTCCCCATCCTCTGTGTCCCCTCCCCGTCCCAGTGTGTGTCCCCTGTGTCCCCTCCAGTCCCCACTGTCCCCTCCCCACCTGGGTGAGTGTCCCCAGTGTCCCCTCCCCACCCTGGTGAGTGTCCCCAGTGTCCCTCCCCATCCCCCTCCAGTGTCCCCTGTCCCTGTCCCCGTCCCCATCCCTATCCCTGTCCCCATCCCCATCCCTGTCCCCTGTCCCCATCCCTGTCCCTCTCCCTGTCCCCATCCCTGTCCCTGTCCCCATCCCTGTCCCTGTCCCCCATCCCCATCCCTGTTCCCATCTCTGTCCCCATCCCTGTCCCCATCCCTGTTCCCATCTCCGTCCCCATCCCTGTCCCCATCCCTGTCCCCTGTCCCCTGTCCCTGTCCCTGTCCCTGACCGTGTCCCCCCCAGCAGGAGGAGCAGCAGGAGTCGCCCATCGGTGACGCCGGTGACATCGGGGACACCAAACCCGTGGGGCTGCTGCCCCCTCCCCCGGGGGACCCAGGCCCTGCCCCGGGGCTCTCGGGGGTCCCCGTGGGTGTCCCCGTGGGTGTCCCCATGGGTGTCCCCGTGGGTGTCCCCGGGGGTGTCCCCATGGGTGTCCCCGGGGGGGTCTCGTGCTGCCGCGTGTGCGGCCAGGCCGGGGCCGTGGTGATGTGTGACCGCTGCCAGCGCTGCTTCCACCTGCACTGCCACCTGCCCGCCCTGCGCGACGTGCCCAGGTACGGCTGGCATCCAATGGGAACCAATGGGAACCAATGGGAACCAATGGGATCCTCTGGGATCCGCTGTCCTGTGTCTGTCACCTCCCTGGGATCCCCTGCCCTGTGTCACCCTCCTAGGCCTGGGATCCCCTGCCCTGTGTCACCCTCCTAGGCCTGGGATCTACTGCCCCATGTCACCCACTGGTCACCCCCCAATGTCCCTGGGATCCACTGCCCAGTGTCACCTCCCTGAGTTTCCCAATGTCCCCGGGATCCCCTGCCCCGTGTCACCCCCCCAGTGTCCCTGGGATCCACTGCCCTGTGTCACCCCCTGAGCCCCCAATGTCCCTGGGATCCCCCTGCCCTGTGTCACCTCCCTAGGCCTGGGATCCACTGCCCCGTGTCAGCCCCCAATGTCCCTGGGATCCACTGCCCCGTGTCACCCCCAATGGCCCCAGGATCCCCTGCCCCATGTCACCTCCCTGAGTTCCCCAGTGCCCCTGGGATCCATTGCCCCTGTGTCACCCCCTGAGTCCCCCCGGTGTCCCCAGGATCCCCTGCCCCGTGTCACCTCCTAGGCCTGGGATCCACTGTCCTGTGTCACCCCTCAATGTCCCCCAATGTCCCCAGGATCCCCTGCCCCGTGTCACCCACTGGTCACCCCCCAGTGTCCCCAGGATCCCCTGCCCCGTGTCACCCCCCTGAGTCCCCCCGTGTCCCCAGGATCCCCTGTCCCGTGTCACCCCCTGGGATCCCCTGCCCCGTGTCACCCCCCAATGTCCCTGGGATCCCCTGCCCCGTGTCACCCCCCAATGTCCCCCAGTGTCCCCAGGATCCCCTGCCCCGTGTCACCCACTGGTCACCCCCCAGTGTCCCTGGGATCCCCTGCCCCGTGTCACCCCCTGAGTCCCCCCAATGTCCCCAGGATCCACTGCCCCGTGTCACCTCCCTGAGTTCCCCAATGTCCCTGGGATCCACTGTCCTGTGTCACCCCTCAATGGCCCCCAATGTCCCTGGGATCCACTGCCCTGTGTCACCCCCTGAGTTCCCCAGTGTCCCCAGGATCCCCTGCCCTGTGTCACCTCCTAGGCCTGGGATCCCTTGCCCCGTGTCACCCCCCAGTGTCCCCCAATGTCCCCAGGATCCCCTGTCCCATATCACCTCCCTGAGTCCCCCAGTGTCCCCAGGATCCCCTGCCCCGTGTCACCCCCCAATGTCCCCCAATGTCCCTGGGATCCACTGTCCCTGTGTCACCCACTGGGTTCCCCAATGTCCCTGGGATCCACTGTCCCGTGTCACCCCCTGGGATCCCCTGCCCTGATCCCCCATGACCCCATTCCCGATCCCAAGCCCGTGGGGATCCCTGTTCCCAATCCCAGCCCCATGGGGATCCCCCATTCCCAATCCCCCATTCCCGTTCCCCATTCCCGATCCCCCCATTCCCAATCCCCCGTTCCCAATCCCCCATTCCTGATCCCCCATTCCCGATCCCCCATTCCTGATCTTCCCTTCCTGATCCCCCATTCCTGATCCCCCATTCCTGATCCCCCATTCCCGTTCCCCGTTCCCGATCCCCCATTCCCAATCCCCCGTTCCCAATCCCCCATTCCCAATCCCCCATTCCCAATCCCCCATTCCCGATCCCCATTCCCGATCCCCCATTCCCGATCCCCATTCCCAATCCCCCATTCCCAATCCCCCATTCCCGATCCCCGTTCCCGATCCCCCGTTCCCGATCCCCCGTTCCCGATCCCTGTTCCCAATCCCCCATTCCTGATCCCCCATTCCTGATCCCCATTCCCGATCCCCGATCCCCCATTCCCGATCCCCCATTCCTGATCCCCATTCCCGATCCCCGATCCCCCATTCCCGATCCCCCATTCCCGATCCCTGTTCCCAATCCCCCGTTCCCGATCCCCATTCCCAATCCCCGTTCCCCATCCCCATTCCTGATCCCCATTCCCAATCCCCCATTCCCGATCCCCATTCCCAATCCCCGTTCCCCATCCCCATTCCTGATCCCCATTCCCGATCCCCATTCCCGATCCCCATTCCCGATCCCCCATTCCCGATCCCCGTTCCCGATCCCTGTTCCTGATCCCCCATTCCCAATCCCCCATTCTTGATCCCCCATTCCCGATCCCCGTTCCCGATCCCCCATTCCCGTTCCCCGTTCCCGATCCCCATTCCCGATCCCCGATCCCCGTTCCTGATCCCATTCCCGATCCCACAGCCCCGAGTGGATCTGTTTGCTGTGCCAGGAGCTGCCCCCTCCCCTGCCCGAGCCGGACCCGGATCCGGAGCAGGGCCCCCCGCAGAAACTGAGCCCCCAGGACCAGCAGGTGAGGCCGGGCCCATCCCACCGGGACCATCCCGATCCCACTGGGCTGATCCCGATCCCTCTGGGCTGATCCCGATCCCACTGGGCCCATCCCGATCCCACCGGGACCATCCTGATCCCACTGGGCTGATCCTGATCCCACTGGGGCCATCCTGATCCCACTGGGGCCATCCTGATCCCACTGTGCCCATCCTGATCCCACTGGGGCCATCCCGATCCCTCTGGGCCGATCCTGATCCCGCTGGGCTGATCCTGATCCCACTGGGCCCATCCCACCGGGACCATCCCGATCCCACTGGGCCCATCCTGATCCCTCTGGGCTGATCCCGATCCCACCGGGACCATCCCGATCCCACTGGGCCGATCCCGATCCCTCTGGGCCCATCCTGATCCCACTGGGCCGATCCTGATCCCAATGGGCCCATCCTGATCCCACTGGGCCCATCCTGATCCCACTGGGCTGATCCTGATCCCACTGGGCCCATCCTGATCCCACTGTGCCCATCCTGATCCCACCGGGACCATCCTGATCCCACTGGGCTGATCCTGATCCTACTGGGCCCATCCTGATCCCACTGGGCTGATCCTGATCCTACTGGGCCCATCCCGATCCCACTGGGCTGATCCCGATCCCTCTGGGCCCATCCTGATCCCTCTGGGCTGATCCTGATCCCACTGGGCCCATCCTGATCCCTCTGGGCCGATCCCGATCCCTCTGGGCCGATCCCGATCCCACTGAGCCCATCCTGATCCCACTGGGCCGATCCCGATCCCAATGGGCTGATCCTGATCCCTCTGGGCCCATCCTGATCCCTCTGGGCTGATCCTGATCCCACCGGGCCCATCCCGATCCCGCTGGGCCGATCCTGATCCCACTGGGCCCATCCTGATCCCAATGGGCCCATCCTGATCCCACTGGGCCGATCCCGATCCCACCGGGACCATCCCGATCCCACTGGGCCCATCCTGATCCCAATGGGCTGATCCTGATCCCATTGGGCCCATCCTGATCCCTCTTGGCCCATCCTGATCCCACTGGGCCCATCCCGATCCCTCTGGGCCGATCCTGATCCCGCTGGGCTGATCCTGATCCCACTGGGCCCATCCTGATCCCACTGTGCCCATCCTGATCCCACTGGGCTGATCCTGATCCCACTGGGCCCATCCTGATCCCACTGGGCTGATCCTGATCCCACTGGGCCCATCCTGATCCCACTGGGCCCATCCTGATCCCACTGGGCCCATCCCGATCCCACTGGGCCCATCCTGATCCCACTGGGCCCACCCTGATCCCTCTGGGCCCATCCTGATCCCACCGGGCCGATCCCGATCCCTCTGGGCCGATCCCACTGGGCCCATCCTGATCCCACTGGGCCCATCCTGATCGATCCCACTGGGACCATCCCGATCCCACTGGGCCGATCCCGATCCCGCTGGGCCCATCCCGATCCCACTGGGCCGATCCCGGTCCCCCTGGGCCGATCCCGATCCCACTGGGCCGATCCCGATCCCACTGGGCCCATCCCGATCCCACTGGGCCCATCCTGATCCCACTGGGGCCATCCCGATCCCACTGGGCCCATCCTGATCCCACTGGGCCGATCCTGATCCCACTGGGCCCATCCTGATCCCTCTGGGCTGATCCCGTTCCCACTGGGCCAATCCCGATCCCACCGGGACCATCCTGATCCCTCTTGGCCCATCCCGATCCCGCTGGGCCAATCCTGATCCCACTGGGCCAATCCCAGGGTGTCCCATTGGGCCGATCCCTCTGGGCTGATCCCTCTGGGCCGATCCCGGGGGATCCCCTGGGATCTCCTCCCTCGGGATGCCAACCCCAACCCCGATCCCGCAGCGCTGCGAGTTTGTGCTGCTGGAGCTGCTGTGCCACGAGCCCTGCCGGCCCCTGCAGCGCCTCTGCAGCAACCTGGTGAGCACGGGGGGGATCTGGGGGGATCTGAGGGGGATCTGAGGGGATCTGGGGGGATCTGAGGGGGATTCTGGGGTGGGATCTGGGTGGATCTGTGGGGGATCAGCTCCTCAGTGAGCCCGGGGGGGAAATTGAGGAAATCTGGGGGGAACTGGGGGTGGGACTGGGAGGGGATTGGGGGAGGGATTGGGGGAGGGATCTGGGGGGGATTGGGGGAAGATGGGGAGGGGATCAAGGTGGGATCTGTGGGGGATCAGCTCCCCGGTGAGCCAGGGGGGGAAATTGAGGGAATCTGGGGGGATCTGGGGGGATCAGGGGTGGGATCTGTGGGGGATCAGCTCCCCGGTGAGCCCGGGGGGGAAATTGGGGGGATCTGGGGTGGGACTGGGAGGGGATCTGGGGGGATTGAGGGAAGATGGGGAGGGGATCAAGGGTGGGATGTGTGGGGGATCAGCTCCTCAGTGAGCCCGGGGGGGAAATTGGGGGGGATCTGGGGGGATCTGGGGGGAACTGGGGGAATCTGGGGATCAAGGGTGGGATGTGTGGGGGATCAGCTCCCCAGTGAGCCTGGTGGGGAAACTGGGGGAATCTGAGGGGATCTGGGGGCATTGGGGGATCAGGGGTGGGATGTGTGGGGGATCAGCTCCCCGGTGAGCCCGGGGGGGAAATTGGGGGGACTGGGGAGATCTGTGGGGATTGGGGGGGGATCTGAGGGGATTGGGGGTGGGATCAGCTCCCCGGTGAGTGGAGGGAGCCCAGTGGGGATCGAGGGGGATCTGGAGGGGATCAGGGATGGGATTTGGGGGCTGGGATCAAGGGGGATCAGGGGTGGGATCAAGGGGGATCAGGGGTGGGATTTGAGGGGGATCAGCTCCCTGGGGAGCGGGCGAGTGGATCAGGGGAGATGGGGGGGGATCAGGGGGGTTCTGGCGGGCATTGGGGGGATTGGGGGTGGGAATGGGGATGGGATCTGAGGGGGGGATCAAGGTGGGATCTGTGGGGGATCAGCTCCCCAGTGAGCCCGGGGGGGGAAATTGGGGGGATCTGGGGTGGGACTGGGAGGGGATCGGGGGGGAGGGATTGGGGGAGGGATCTGGGGGAAGATGGGGAGGGGATCAAGGTGGGATCTGTGGGGGATCAGGGCAGATGGGGGGATCAGGGGGGTTCTGGGGGGGATCAGGGGTGGGAATGGGGGTGGGATCTGAGGGGGGGATCAGGGGTGGGATCAGATCCCCAGTGAACAGCAGGAGCAGATCGGGGGGATCTGGGGTGAGATCTGGGGGGATCAGGGGTGGGATCAGGATCAGGGGGTGGAATCACAGGTGGGATCAGCCCCGTTTGGGATCATGGGTGGGATCTGCCCTGTTTGAGATCCAGGGGTGGGATCATGGATGGGATCAGCCCTGTTTGGGATCAGGGGTGGGAACTGCCCCGTTTTGTGTCATGGTTGGGATCCTGGTTGGGATCACGGTTGGGATCCAGGGGTTGGGATCTTGGTTGGGATCTTGGTTGGGATCAGCCCTATTTGGTGTCATGGTTGGGATCTTGGTTGGGATTTTGGTTGGGATCAGCCCCGTTTGGGATCATGGTTGGGATCATGGTTGGGATCAGCCCTGTTTGGGATCATGGTTGGGATCAGCCCCGTTTGGCATCACGGTTGGGATCATGGTTGGGATCACGGCTGGAATCAGCCCCGTTTGGGGTCATGGTTGGGATCCTGGTTGGGATCAGCCCCGTTTGGGATCATGGTTGGGATCATGGTTGGGATCACAGTTGGGATCCTGGTTGGGATCATGGTTGGGATCATGGTTGGGATCAGCCCTATTTGGGATCATGGTTGGGATCTTGGTTGGGATTTTGGTTGGGATCAGCCCCGTTTGGTGTCATGGTTGGGATCATGGTTGGGATCATGGTTGGGATCACGGTTGGGATCAGCCCTGTTTGGTGTCATGGTTGGGATCTTGGTTGGGATCATAGTTGGGATCAGCCCCGTTTGGGATCAGGGTTGGGATCACGGTTGGGATCACGATTGGGATCAGCCCCGTTTGGGGTCATGGTTGGGATCCTGGTTGGGATTTTGGTTGGGATCAGCCCCGTTTGGGATCATGGTTGGGATCATGGTTGGGATCAGCCCTGTTTGGGATCATGGTTGGGATCACAGTTGGGATCAGCCCCATTTGGTGTCATGGTTGGGATCCTGGTTGGGATCATGGTTGGGATCAGCCCCGTTTGGGATCACGGTTGGGATCACGGTTGGGATCTGCCTTATTTGGGATCCTGGTTGGGATCACGGTTTGGATCAGCCCCATTTGGGATCCTGGTTGGGATTTTGGTTGGGATCAGCCCCATTTGGGATCCTGGTTGGGATCACGGTTGGGATCAGCCCTATTTGGTGTCATGGTTGGGATCATGGTTGGGATCCTGGTTGGGATTTTGGTTGGAATCAGCCCCATTTGGCATCACTCCCCCCTTCCCACCCTCAGGAGGGCGCTGACGCCATGGACCTGACGCTGATGCGGGCGCGGCTGCAGGAGAAGCTGAGCCCCCACTACCGCAGCCCCGAGGAGTTTGCCCGCGACGGGTGGCGCCTGCTGCGCCAGTTCCACCGCCTCACCGAGGTCTGCCCGGCCCTTGGGGGGCTCCTCTCGCCTTCCTGGGGAGGTTTTTGGGGGTTCCAGCCCCTCTGGAATTCCCATTTTTCCCCCCTCAGGACAAGGCGGACGTCCAGTCCATCCTGGAGCTGCAGCGTTTCCTCGAGAGCCGCCTCAGCGCCGTCTTCGGCGACCAGAAATTCTCCAGGCTCCTGCTGGACGCTGAGGAAGCGCCGGAGGCGTCCCCAGGCTCCTGATGGACCCTGCTGGGGGGGAAAACCCTCCCAGCACCCCCAGTTCCACTCCCAGCACCCCCAGTTCCACTCTTAGGACCCCAATTTCCACTCCCAGCACCCCAATTTCCACTCCCAGCAAACCAAATTCACCTCCCAGCACCCCAAATTCACCTCCCAGCACCCCCAGTTCCACTCCCAGCACCCCAATTTCCACTCCCAGCACCCCCAGTTCCACTCCCAGCACCCCAATTTCCCCTCTCAGCACCCAAATTTCCTCTCCCAGCACCCCCAGTTCCACTCCCAGCACCCCAATTTCCACTCCCAGCACCCCAAATTCACCCCCCAGCACCCCCAGTTCCACTCACAGCACCCCAATTTCCCCTCACAGAACCCAAATTTTCCCCCAAAGGACCCCAATTTTCCCCTCCCAGCACCCCAATTTCCACTCCCAGCACCCCAAGTTCCACTCCCAGCACCCCAAATTCCACTCCCAGCACCCCAAGTTCCACTCACAGGACCCAAATTTCCACTCCCAGCACCCCCAGTTCCACTCCCAGCACCCCAATTTCCACTCCCAGCACCCCAATTTTCCCTTCCCGGGACACCAATTTCCCTTCCTGGGACACCAATTTCCCCTCAAAGGACCCAAATTTCTCCTCACAGGGCCCCAATTTCCCCTCCCGGCACCCCAATTTCCACTCCCAGCACCCCCAGTTCCACTCCCAGCACCCCAAGTTCCACTCCCAGCACCCCCAGTTCCACTCCCAGCACCCCCAGTTCCACTCTTAGGACCCCAAGTTCCACTCCCAGCACCCCCAGTTCCACTCCCAGCACCCCAAATTCACCTCCCAGCACCCCCAGTTCCACTCCCAGCACCCCAGTTCCACTCACAGCACCCCCAGTTCCACTCACAGAACCCAAATTTCCTCTCCCAGCACCCCCAGTTCCACTCCCAGCACCCCCAGTTCACCTCCCAGCACCCCAAATTCACCTCCCAGCACCCCCAGTTCCACTCACAGCACCCAAATTTCCTCTCCCAGCACCCCAATTTCCCCTCACAGGATCCAAATTTCCCTTCCTGGGACGCCAATTTCCCCTCAAAAGACCCAAATTTCTCCTCCCAGCACCCAAATTTCCACTCCCAGCACCCAAATTTTCCCCTCCTAGCACCGAAATTTCCCCTCTCAGCACCCAAATTTCCTCTCCCAGTACCCAAATTTCCACTCCCAGCACCCAAATTTCCCCTCACAGGACCCCAAATTTCCACTCCCAGCACCCAAATTTCCTCTCCCAGGACCCAAATTTCCTCTCCCAGCACCCAAATTTTCTCTCCCAGCACCCCAAATTTCCCTTCCCAGAACCCAAATTTCCCCTCCCAGGACCCCAATTTCCCCTCAAAGGACCCAAATTTCCCCTCTCGGCACCCAAATTTCCCCTCCCAGCACCCAAATTTCCCTTCCCAGGACCCCAGTTTCCCCTCACAGGACCCAAATTCCCCCCAAAGGACCCCAAATTTACCTTCCCAACAGCCAAATTTCCCCTCACAGCACCCAAATTTTCCCCTCCCAGCACCCAAATTTCCTCTCTCAGCACCCAAATTTCCTCTTCCAGCACCCAAATTTCCCCTCCTAGCTCCCCAATTTCTCCTCTCAGGACCCAAATTTCTCCTCACAGCACCCCCAGTTCCACTCCCAGCACCCCCAGTTCCACTCACAGGACCCCAAATTCCCCTCCCAGCACCCAAATTTCCACTCCCAGCATCCCAAATTTCCTCTCCCAGCACCCCCAGTTCCACTCCCAGCACCCCAAATTCACCTCCCAGCACCCAAGTTCCACTCCCAGCACCCCAAATTCACCTCCCAGAACCCCAAGTTCCACTCCCAGCACCCCAAGTTCCACCCACAGAACCCCAATTTCCACTCCCAGCACCCCAATTTCCCCTCCCAGCACCCAAATTTCCCCCCACAGGACCCCAAATTTCCCCTCCCAGGACCCCAGTTTCCCCTCCCAGCACCCAAATTTCCCCTCCCAGCACCCCAATTTCCCCTCCCAGCACCCAAATTTCCCCTCCCAGGACCCCAATTTCCCCCCACAAGTTCGGGTTCCCCCCCAGAGCCCCCCGGGATGTGGGGGTGTCCCTGTGCCCCCCTTAGCCTGGGCTCATGAATTAAAATAAAGCTCTGGGAGGGTTTTAAAGCTTCATCTCTTGGGTTCTGCCTCATTTCTGGGCTGGATTTGACCTGGATTTCCTGAATTTGCCCCATTTCTGGGCTTGGATTTCCTGGATTCTCCCCAATTTCTGTGCTTGATGATTTAACCTGGATTTCCTGGAATTCCCCCCATTTCTGTGCTTTGATTTCCTGGAATTTTCCCCCATTTCTGTGCTTTGATTTCCCGGATTTTGCCCAATTTCAGGGCTTGGATTTCCAGGATTCTCCCTCATTTCTGTGCTTGGATTTTCTGGGTTCTCCCTCAATTCTGTGCTTGGATTTCCTGGAATTTCCCTCATTTCTGTGCTTGGATTTCCTGGATTCTCCCCAATTTCTGTGCTTGATTTAACCTGGAATTTCCCCAATTTCTGGGCTTCTGTTTCCTGAATTCCTCCCCCATTTCTGTGCTTGGATTTCCTGGATTTTGCCCAATTTCAGGGCTTGGATTTCCAGGATTCTGCCTCATTTCTGGGCTTCTGTTTCCTGAATTCTTCCCCCATTTTGGGGCTTGGGTTTCTTGGATTCTGCCCCATTTCAGGGCTTGGATTTCCTGGGTTCTCCCTCGTTTCAGGGCTTGGATTTCCTAGAATCTCCCTCATTTTAGTGTTTTGGATTTCCTGGATTGTCCCCAATTTCTGTGCTTGGATTTCCTGGAATTTTCCCCATTTCTGTGCTTGGATTTCCTGGATTTTGCCCAATTTCTGTGCTTGGATTTCCAGGATTCTCCCTCATTTCTGGGCTTCTGTTTCCCGAATTCCTCCCCCATTTTGGGGCTTGGATTTCTTGGATTCTGCCCCATTTCAGGGCTTGGATTTCCTGGGTTCTCCCTCGTTTCAGGGCTTGGATTTCCTAGAATCTCCCTCATTTTAGTGTTTTGGATTTCCTGGATTGTCCCCAATTTCTGTGCTTGGATTTCCTGGAATTTTCCCCATTTCTGTGCTTGGATTTTGCCCAATTTCAGGGCTTGGATTTCCAGGATTCTCCCTCATTTCTGGGCTTCTGTTTCCTGAATTCTTCCCCCATTTTGGGGCTTGGGTTTCTTGGATTCTGCCCCATTTGAGGGCTTGGATTTCCTGGGTTCTCCCTCGTTTCAGGGCTTGGATTTCCTAGAATTCCCCCCATTTCTGTGCTTGGATTTCCTGAATTCTCCTCAGTTTCTGTGCTTGGATTTCCTAGAATTCCCCTCATTTCTGTGCTTGGATTTCCTGAATTCTCCTCGGTTTTTGTGCTTGGATTTCCGGGGTTCTCAACCTATTTCTGTGCTTGGATTTCCTAGAATTCCCCTCATTTCTGTGCTTGGATTTCCTGAATTCTCCTCAGTTTTTGTGCTTGGATTTCCTGCGTTCTCCCTCATTTCTGTGCTTGGATTTCCTGCGTTCTCCCTCATTTCTGTGCTTGGATTTCCTGAATTCTCCTCAGTTTTTGTGCTTGGATTTCCTGGGTTCTCCCTCAATTCTGTGTCTGTATTCCTGAATTCTCAACCCATTTCTGTGCTTGGATTTCCTGGAATTTCCCTCATTTCTGTGCCTGTATTTCCTGAATTCTCAACCCATTTCTGTGCTTGGATTTCCTGGATTCTCCCTCATTTCTGGTCGGAATTTCCAGGGTTCTCCCTCATTTTCGGGCTGGATCCAACCCCCTCTGCCTGAACTGGGGCTGGCAGCGCTGGGAGGGGAAACTGGTCCCAGTTCACCCCCGGGCCAGCAAAGATGGCGGCGCCCATGAGCAACATGGCGGCGCCCAATGGGTTAAAGGGCCCCAAGCCCCGCCCCCGAGGCAGGATTGGCTGGTGGCAGCCGGGGAGAGCCGAAGTGCTCCGGAAAGAGCCGAGGGAGAGAGAAACGAGATCGGCGCTTTTCGGAGCGCTTCGCCCCGCCCCCTTTTCCGGAAGAACCCGAAGCGTTCCGGAAAGAGCCGAGGGGAGGAGATCGGCGCTTTTCGGAGCGCTTCGCCCCGCCCCCTTTTCCGGAAATATCCGAAGCGTTCCGGAAAGAGCCGAGCATGAAGCGCGGGAAACAGAAACGAAGCGGCTGCCGGAAAGAGCCGAGGGGCGGAGATCGGCGCTTTTCGGAGCGCCTCGCCCCGCCCCCTTTTCCGGAAGAAGCCGAAGTGCTCCGGAAAGAGCCGAAGAGGGGTCGAAGCGCCGGAACGAGTCGATCTCCTTCCGGAAGAAGCCGAAGCGCCCTCGGGCCCGCCGGAATCTTTCCAGAAAGTGCTGAGGGGCCCCTCCCCTCCCTTCCGGAGACCTCCGAGCTCCGAGTCCCATTCCGGAGACCCCCGAGCCCCTCCCCTCCCCCGCCTTTTCCGGAGATCCCCGAAGCGGTTCCGGAGTTCCCGGAAGCGGCTCCCGAGCGGCGCCGGCGGAGCCCGAGGCCGTTCCGCCGCCCCCGAAACGGTTCCGAAGCGGGTCCGGAAAGTCCCAGGCGACTCCGGAGTTTGCCGAGAGATTCCGAAGCCCTGCGGAGGTTCTCGAAGCGATTCCAGAGACCCGCGAAGAGGCCCCGGAGATCGCCCAGAGGTTCCGAAGCGGTCCCGGAGAATCCCGAACCTCCTCCCCCCTTTCCGGAAGGTTCCGAGCGGCTCCGGACATCGCTGAGACCGTTCCGCAAAGCCCCGAAACGGTTCCGAAGCGGTTCCGGAGATCCCCGAGGCGGTTCCGGAAGTCGCCAAGCACCTCCGGAGCTTCCCGAAGCGCTTCCGGAAACTCCCGAAGTCGTACCGAAGCAATTCCGGAGCTTCACGAAGAGATCCCGGAAGTTGCCGAAGCGTTTCCGGAGAGTCCCGAGCGGCTCCGGAAGTTGCCGAGCGGCTCCGGAAGTTGCCGAGCCGGCTGGCCCTCAGCGTTCGCCCCCGGCCCCCGTCGCCCCCGGAGTCCCCGAACCGGAGCCGCCCCCGGCCCGGCCCCGCTCCCTCGGCCCCGGGGGGGGCCCGGACCCGCCCCGGCCCCGCCGCCCCGGCCCGGCAGGATGATCAAGCTGTTCTCGCTGAAGCAGCAGAAGAAGGAGGAGGAATCGGCGGGCGGCACCAAGAGCTCCAGCAAAAAGGCCTCGGCCGCGCAGCTCCGCATCCAGAAAGGTCTGGGGGGAGGCGGCGGGCACGAACTGGGCCACTAAGGGTCCCAAAGTGGGGCCAGTAAAGGCCTCAAACTGGGGCCAGTAATGGCATTAAACTGGGACCAGTAATGGCTTTAAACTGGGGCCAGTAAGGGTCCCAAACTGGGGCCAGTAAGGGTCCCAAACTGGGGCCAGTAGGGGTCCCAAACTGGGGCCAGTAGGGGTCCCAAACTGGGGCCAGTAAAAGCTGGAAACTGGGGCCAGTAAGGGCCTCGAGCTGGGGCCAGTAAGGGCCTCGAACTGGGGCCAGTAAAGGCCTCAAACTGGGCCCAGTAAGGGCCACAAATGTGGGCCAGTCAGGGCCTCAAACTGGGCCCAGTAAAGGCCTCAAACTGGGGCCAGTAAGGGCCTTGAACTAGAACCAGTCAGGGCCACACACTGGGGCCAGTAACGGTCACAGCCTGGGCTCAGCAGGGCCTCAGACCGGGCCCAGTAAGGGCCTCAAACTGGGCCTGGTACTGGCCTTGAACTGGGCCCAGTAACGGTTGCAGACTGGGCAGAGCAGGGCCTCAAACTGGGGCCAGTAAGGGCAGCACACTGGGACCAGTAATAGCCTCAAACTGGGGCCAGTAAGGGTCCCAAACAGGGGCCAGTAAAGGCCTCAAACTGGGCCCAGTAAAGATCTCAAACTGGGCCCAGTAAGGGCCTCGAACTAGAACCAGTCAGGGCCACCCACTGGGGCCAGTAACGGTCACAGCCTGGGCTCAGCAGGGCCTCAGACCGGGGCCAGTAAGGGCCTCGTACTGGGGCCAGTAAAGGTTTCAAACTGGGGCCAGTAAAGGCCTCAAACTGGGGCCAGTAAGGGCCTCATACTGGGGCCAGTAAAGGCCCCAAACTGGGGCCAGTGAAGGTCTCAAACTGGGGCCAGTAAGGGCCTCATACTGGGGCCAGTAAAGGCCTCATACTGGGGCCAGTAAAGGCCCCAAACTGGGGCCAGTGAAGGTCTCAAACTGGGGCCAGTAAGGGCCTCAAACTGGGGCCAGTGAAGGTCTCAAACTGGGGCCAGTAAGGGCCTCAAACTGGGACCAGTAAGGGCCCCAAACTGGGCCCAGTAAGGGCCTCAAACTGGGACCAGTAACGGTCTCAAACTGGGGCCAGTAAGGGCCTCATACTCGGCCCAGTAAAGGCCTCAAACTGGGGCCAGTAAGGGTCCCAGACTGAGCCCAGTAAGGGCCTCGAACTAGAACCAGTCAGGGCCACCCACTGGGGCCAGTAACAGTCACAGACTGGGCTCAGCAGGGCCTCAGACTGGGCCTGGTAAGGGCCTCAAACTGGGCCCAGTGGGGGCCATAAACTGGGTCCAGTAACGGTTGCAGACTGGGCACAGCAGGGCCTCATACTGGGGTCATTAAGGGCAGCACACTGGGACCAGTAATGGCCTCAAACTGGGGCCAGTAAAGGCCTCAAACTGGGGCCAGTAAGGGCCTCGAGCTGGGCCCAGTAAAGGCCTCAAACTGGGACCAGTAATAGCCTCAAACTGGGGCCAGTAAGGGTCCCAAACTGGGGCCAGTAGGGGCCATAAACTGGGGCCAGTAACGGTTGCAGACGGGGCAGAGCAGGGCCTCAGACTGGGGCCAGTAAGGGTCGCAAACTGGGGCCAATAAAGGCCTCATACTGGGCCCAGTAAAGGCCTCAAACTGGGGCCAGTAAGGGTCCCAAACAGGGGCCAGTAAAGGCCTCAAACTGGGCCCAGTAAAGATCTCAAACTGGGCCCAGTAAGGGCCTCGAACTAGAACCAGTCAGGGCCACCCACTGGGGCCAGTAACGGTCACAGCCTGGGCTCAGCAGGGCCTCAGACCAGGCCCAGTAAGGGCCTCAAACTGGGCCCAGTGGGGGCCATAAACTGGGTCCAGTAACGGTTGCAGACGGGGCAGAGCAGGGCCTCAGACTGGGGCCAGTAAGGGTCGCAAACTGGGGCCAGTAAAGGCCTCATACTGGGGCCAGTAAGGGTCCCAAACAGGGGCCAGTAAAGGCCTCAAACTGGGCCCAGTAAAGATCTCAAACTGGGCCCAGTAAGGGCCTCGAACTAGAACCAGTCAGGGCCACCCACTGGGGCCAGTAACGGTCACAGCCTGGGCTCAGCAGGGCCTCAGACCGGGCCCAGTAAGGGCCTCAAACTGGGCCTGGTACTGGCCTTGAACCGGGCCCAGTAACGGTTGCAGACTGGGCACAGCAGGGCCTCAGACTGGGGTCATTAAGGGCAGCACATTGGGACCAGTAAAGGCCTCAAACTGGGGCCAGTAAGGGCCATAAACTGGGGCCAGTAATGGTCGCAGGCTGGGCCCAGTAAAGGCCTCAAACTGGGGCCAGTAAAGGCCTCAAACTGGGGCCAGTAAGGGCCTCAAACTGGGGCCAGTAGGGGCCATAAACTGGGTCCAGTAATGGTTGCAGACGGGGCAGAGCAGGGCCTCAGACTGGGGCCAGTAAGGGTCGCAAACTGGGGCCAGTAATGGTCCCAAACTGGGGCCAGTAAGGGCCTCATACTGGGGCCAGTAAAGGCCTTAAACTGGGCCAGTAAGGGTCCCAAACTGGGCCCAGTAAACGCCTCAAACTGGGGCCAGTAAGGGTCCCAAACTGGGGCCAGTAAGGGCAGCACACTGGGGCCAGTAAGGCCAGTAAAGGCCTCAAACTGGGGCCAGTAAGGGCCTCAAACTGGGGCCAGTAGGGGCCATAAACTGGGTCCAGTAATGGTTGCAGACGGGGCAGAGCAGGGCCTCAGACTGGGGCCAGTAAGGGTCGCAAACTGGGGCCAGTAATGGTCCCAAACTGGGGCCAGTAAGGGCCTCATACTGGGGCCAGTAAAGGCCTTAAACTGGGCCAGTAAGGGTCCCAAACTGGGCCCAGTAAACGCCTCAAACTGGGGCCAGTAAGGGTCCCAAACTGGGGCCAGTAAGGGCAGCACACTGGGGCCAGTAAGGCCAGTAAAGGCCTCAAACTGGGGCCAGTAAGGGCCTCAAACTGGGGCCAGTAGGGGCCATAAACTGGGTCCAGTAATGGTTGCAGACGGGGCAGAGCAGGGCCTCAGACTGGGGCCAGTAAGGGTCGCAAACTGGGGCCAGTAATGGTCCCAAACTGGGGCCAGTAAGGGCCTCATACTGGGGCCAGTAAAGGCCTTAAACTGGGCCAGTAAGGGTCCCAAACTGGGCCCAGTAAACGCCTCAAACTGGGGCCAGTAAGGGTCCCAAACTGGGGCCAGTAAGGGCAGCACACTGGGGCCAGTAAGGCCAGTAAAGGCCTCAAACTGGGGCCAGTAAAGGCCTCGAACTGGGGCCAGTAAGGGCCTCAAACTGGGCCCAGTAATGGCTTTAAACTGGGGCCAGTAGGGGTTCCAAACTGGGGCCAGTAAAAGCTGGAAACTGGGGCCAGTAAGGGCCTCGAGCTGGGGCCAGTAAGGGCCACAAATTTGGGCCAGTCAGGGCCTCAAACTGGGACCAGTAAAGGTCTCAAACTGGGCCCAGTAAGGGCCTCGAACTAGAACCAGTCAGGGCCACCACTGGGGCCAGTAACGGTCACAGACTGGGCTCAGCAGGGCCTCAAACTGGGCCCAGTAACGGTTGCAGACTGGGCACAGCAGGGCCTCAAACTGGGGCCAGTAAAGGCCTCAAACTGGAACCAGTAAGGGCCTCATACTGGGGCCAATAAAGGTCTCAAACTGGGGCCAGTAAGGGCCTCATACTGGGGCCAGCAGGGCCTCATACTGGTCCCAGTAAGGGCCTCATACTGGGGCCAGTAAGGGCCTCATACTGGGCCCAGTAAAGGCCTCAAACTGGGGCCAGTAAAGGTCTCAAACTGGGGCCAGTAATGGCCTCAAACTGGGGCCAGTAAAGGCCTCAAACTGGGGCCAGTAAAGGTCTCAAACTGGGGCCAGTAAGGGCAGGACACTGGGGCCAGTAAGGGCCCCAAAGTTGTCCCAGTAAAGGCCTCAAACTGGTCCCAGTAAAGGTCTCAAACTGGGGCCAGTAAGGGTCCCAGACTGGGCCCAGAAAGGGCCTCATACTGGGGCCAGTAAGGGCAGGACACTGGGGCCAGTAAGGGCCCTAAAGTAGTCCCAGTAAAGGCCTCAAACTGGGGCCAGTAAAGGCCTCATACTGGGGCCAGTAAAGGCCTCAAACTGGGGCCAGTAAAGGCCTCATACTGGGGCCAGTAAAGGTCTCAAACTGGGGCCAGTAATGGCCTCATACTGGGGCCAGTAATGGCCTCATACTGGGGCCAGTAAAGGGCACATACTGGGACCAGTAAGGGCCTCATACTGGGGCCAGTAAAGGCCTCAAACTGGGGCCAGTAAGGGCCTCATACTGGGGCCAGTAAAGGCCTCAAACTGGGGCCTGTAAAGGTCTGAAACTGGGCCCAGTAAGGGCCTCGTACTGGGGCCAGTAAAGGCCTCGTACTGGGGCCAGTAAAGGTCTCAAACTGGGGCCAGTCAGGGCCTCATACTGGTCCCAGTAAAGGCCTCAAACTGGGGCCAGTAAGGGTTGCAGACTGGGCTCAGCAGGGCCTCAGACTGGGCCCAGTAATGGCCTCATACTGGTCCCAGTAAGGGCTCCAAACTGGGCCCAGCAGGGCCTCATACTGGTCCCAGTAAAAGGCACATACTGGAACCAGTGAGGGGCACATATTGGGACCAGTAAAGGACTCATACTGGTCCCAGTAAGGGTCACATACTGGTCCCAGTAAGGGGCAGGTACTGGTCCCAGTTGAGGTCACATACTGGTCCCAGTAGAGCCTCAGTAGGGGTCACATACTGGTCCCAGTCCCATACTGGTCACATACTGGTCCCAGTAAGGGGCAGGTACTGGTTCCAGCAGGGCCTCCATGGGGGCCGGTACTGGGACCAATAGGGGCACATACTGGGACCAGTAAAGGTCCCATACTGGTCCCAGTTAGGCCTTGGTGAGGGGCAGGTACTGGTTCCAGTAAAGGGCACATACTGGTCCCAGCAGGGGTCACATACTGGTCCCAGTAAGGGGCAGGTACTGGTCCCAGTAAGGGTCACATGCTGGTCCCAGTAAGGGTCACATACTGGTCCCAGTAAGGGTCACATACTGGTCCCAGTAAAGGGCACATACTGGTTCCAGTAAGGGTCACATACCGGTCCCAGTAGAGCCTCAGCAGGGGTCACATACTGGTCCCAGTAAGGGGCAGGTACTGGTCCCAGTAAGGGGCAGGTACTGGTCCCAGTAAGGGTCACATACTGGTCCCAGTAAGGGGCAGGTACTGGTCCCAGCACAGCCTCCATGGGGGCCGGTACTGGGGCTGATAGGGGGCACATACTGGGACCAGTAAAGGTCACATACTGGTCCCAGTAAGGCCCCAGTGTGTCCCAGTAAGGGTCACATACTGGTCCCAGTTAGGCCCCAGTGGAAGGCAGGTACTGGTCCCAGTAAAGGTCCCATACTGGTCCCAGTTAGGCCTTGGTGAGGGGCAGGTACTGGTTCCAGCAGGGGTCACATACTGGTCCCAGTAAGAGGCACATACTGGTCCCAGTAAGGGGCACGTACTGGTCCCAGTAAGGGGCAGGTGCTGGTCCCAGTAAGGGGCAGGTACTGGTCCCAGTAAGGGTCACATACTGGTCCCAGTAAGGAGCAGGTACTGGTCCCAGTAAGGAGCAGGTACTGGTCCCAGTAAGGGTCACATACTGGTCCCAGTAGGGGTCAGGTACTGGTCCCAGTAAGGGTCACATACTGGTCCCAGTAAGGGGCAGGTACTGCTCCCAGTAAGGATCACATACTGGTCCCAGTAAGGGGCAGGTACTGGTTCCAGCAGGGCCTCCATGGGAGCCGGTACTGGGGCTGATAGGGGGCACATACTGGGACCAGTAAAGGGCACATACTGGAACCAGTAAAGGGCACATACTGGAACCAGTGAGGGGCACATACTGGAACCAGTAAGGGACAGGTACTGGTCCCAGTAAAGGGCAGGTACTGGTCCCAGTAAGGGGCAGGTACTGGTCCCAGCACGGCCTCCATGGGGGCCGGTACTGGGACTGATAGGGGGCACATACTGGGACCAGTAAAGGTCACATACTGGTCCCAGTAAGGCCCCAGTGGGTCCCAGTAAGGGTCACATACTGGTCCCAGTTAGGCCTTGGTGAGGGGCAGGTACTGGTCCCAGTAAGGGTCACATACTGGTCCCAGTTAGGCCCCAGTGGAAGGCAGGTACTGGTCCCAGTAAAGGTCCCATACTGGTCCCAGTTAGGCCTTGGTGAGGGGCAGGTACTGGTTCCAGCAGGGGTCACATACTGGTCCCAGTAAGGGTCACATACTGGTCCCAGTAAGGGTCACATACTGGTCCCAGTAGGGGTCAGGTACTGGTCCCAGTAAGGGTCACATACTGGTCCCAGTAAGGGGCAGGTACTGGTCCCAGTAAGGGGCAGGTACTGGTCCTAGTAAGGGGCACATGCTGGTCCCAGTAAGGGGCAGGTACTGGTCCCAGTAAGGGGCACATACTGGTCCCAGTAAGGCCCCAGTGGGTCCCAGTAAGGGTCACATACTGGTCCCAGTAAGGGGCAGGTGCTGGTCCCAGTGGAAGGCAGGTACTGGTCCCAGTAAGGGTCACATACTGGTCCCAGTAAGGGTCACATACTGATCCCAGTAGGGGTCAGGTACTGGTCCCAGTAAGGCTTTGGTGAACGTCCCAGTATGGTCCCAGTATGGCCCAGTATAGTCCCAGGTTGGTCCCAGTTTGGTCCCAGTATGGCCCAGGTTGGTCCCAGTATGGCCTAGGTTGGTCCCAGTTTGCTCCCAGTATGGTCCCAGTATGTCCCAGTATGGCCCAGTATGGTCCCAGTTTGCTCCCAGAATGACCCAGTATGGCCCAGTATAGCCCAGTTTAGTCCCAGTATGGACCAGTATGGTCCCAGTTTGGTCCCAGTGATTCCCAGTATAGCCCAGTATGACCCAGTTTGCTCTCAGTATGGTCCCAGTATTTTCCAATATGTCCCAGTATGGCCCCAGTTTGCTGCCAGTATGGCCCAGTATGGCCCAGTATGACCCAGTATGGCCCAGTTTGCTCCCTGTTTGCTCCCAGTATGGCCCAGGTTGGTCCCAGTATGGCCCAGGTTGGTCCCAGTATGGCCTAGGTTGGTCCCAGTTTGCTCCCAGTATGGCCCAGTTTGCTCCCAGTTTGCTCCCAGTATGGCCTAGGTTGGTCCCAGTATGGCCCAGTATGGCCCAGTTTGCTCCCAGTATGACCCAGTTTGCTCCCAGTATGGCCCCAGTTTGGTCCCAGTGATTCCCAATATGGCCCAGTATGGCCCAGTATAGCCCAGTTTGCTCCCAGTGATTCCCAGTATAGCCCAGTATGACCCCAGTATGGCCCAGTTTGCTCCCAGTATGGCCCAGTTTGCTCCCAGTATAGCCCAGTTTGCTCCCAGTGATTCCCAGTATAACCCAGTATGGCCCAGTTTGCTCCCAGTATGGCCCAGTTTGCTCCCAGTATGGCCCAGTTTGCTCCCAGTTTGGTCCCAGTTGTGCTGGGGATGGGCCAGGCAGGGGTTGGGCTCATGGGGCGTCATGGCTGTGTCACTGTGTCACCTGAGTGTCACCTGTGTCACCTGTGTCACCTGTGTCACCTGTGTGTGTCACTGTGTCACCTGTGTCACCTGTGTGTGTCACCTGAGTGTCACCTGTGTCACCTGTGTGTGTCACCTGTGTGTGTCACCTGTGTGTGTCACCTGTGTGTCACCTGTGTGTCACCTGTGTCACTGTGTGTGTCACTGTGTCACCTGTGTGTGTCACTGTGTGTGTCACCTGTGTGTCACCTGTGTGTCACCTGTGTCACCTGTGTGTCACCTGTGTGTCACCTGTGTCACCTGTGTGTGTCACCTGTGTGTCACCTGTGTGTCACCTGTGTGTGTCACTGTGTCACCTGTGTGTCACCTGTGTGTGTCACCTGTGTGTGTCACCTGTGTGTGTCACCTGTGTCACCTGTGTCACCTGTGTGTCACCTGTGTATGTCACCTGTGTCACCTGTGTGTCACCTGTGTCACCTGTGTGTCCCCACCTGCATCCATGTTTGTCACCTGTGTGTCACCTGTGTCTCCTTGTCCCCGTGTGTCCCTGCGTGTCTGTGCCACCTGTCACCCGTGTCACCACTGTCCTGCCTCTGTCCCTGTGTGTGTCACCTGTGTCGCTCTGTCACCTGTGTCCCTGTGTGTCCCCAGCTGTCCCTGTGTCCCTATGTGTCCCCAATGTCCTCATGTGTCCCCAGCTGTCCCCAGTGTCCACTGAGTGTCCCCAGTGTCCCCTCAGTGTCCCCAGTGTCCCATCAATGTCCCCAATGTCCCCTGAGTGTCCCCAATATCCCCTCAGTGTTCCCAGTGTCCCCACTGTCCCCAGTATCCCCTCAGTGTCCCCGTTGTCCCCAGTGTCCCCTCAGTGTCCCCAATATCCCCAATGTCCCCTCAGTGTCCCCTCAATGTCCCCAATGTCCCCTCAGTGTCCCCTCAGTGTCCCCAATATCCCCTCAGTGTCCCCAGTGTCCCCAATGTCCCCTGAATGTCCCCAGTGTCCCCTCACTGTCCCCAGTGTCCCCAATGTCCCCTCAGTGTCCCCAGTGTCCCCAGTGTCCCTGATGTCCCCAATGTCCCCTCAGTGTCCCCAGTGTCCCCTCAGTGTCCCCAGTGTCCCCTCAATGTCCCCAATGTCCCCTGAGTGTCCCCAATGTCCCCTCACTGTCCGCAATGTCCCCACTGTCCCCTCAGTGTCCCCTCAGTGTCCCCATTGTCCCCAATGTCCCCTCAATGTCCCCAATGTCCCCCCAGTGTCCCCAATATCCTCACTGTCCGCAATGTCCCCTCAATGTCCCCGTTGTCCCCTCTCTGTCCCCGTTGTCCCCTCAGTGTCCCCAGTGTCGCCTCAGTGTCCCCTCAGTGTTCCCGTTCTCCCCACTGTCCCCTCACTGTCCCCACTGTCCCCAATGTCCCCGCTGTCCCCTCACTGTCCCCTCAGTGTCCCCAATATCCCCTCAGTGTCCCCAATGTCCCCGTTGTCCCCTCAGTGTCCCCACTGTCCCCAATATCCCCTCAGTGTCCCCTCAGTGTCCCCACTGTCCCCTCACTGTCCCCTCACTGTCCCCGCTGTCCCCTCAGTGTCCCCTCAATGTCCCCATTGTCCCCGTTGTCCCCTCACTGTCCCCATTGTCCCCAATGTCCCCTCAATGTCCCCATTGTCCCCTCAGTGTCCCCAATATCCCCTCAATGTCCCCGCTGTCCCCTCAGTGTCCCCAGTGTCCCCAGTGTCCCCAATGTCCCCTGAGTGTCCCCAATATCCCCTCAGTGTCCCCAGTGTCCCCAATGTCCCCAATGTCCCCACTGTCCCCTCACTGTCCCCACTGTCCCCTCTCTGTCCCCATTGTCCCCTCAGTGTCCCCACTGTCCCCATTGTCCCCTCACTGTCCCTGTTGTCCCCACTGTCCCCACTGTCCCCAATGTCCCCTCAGTGTCCCCAATGTCCCCACTGTCCCCTCAGTGTCCCCTCAGTGTCCCCTGACTGTCCCCTCGCTGTCCCCAGACATCAACGAGCTGAACCTGCCCAAGACGTGTGAGATCGATTTCTCAGACCAGGACGATCTCCTGCACTTCCGCCTGCTCATCTGCCCCGACGAGGTGGGCACGGCACGGGGGGCACCTGGGGGGCACCTGGGGCACCTTCCTATGTCACCTGGGGGCATCTGTGGCACCTGTGTGGCACCTGCATGGCACCTGTCTGTCACCTGTGTGGCACCTGGGGAACCCGGGAGACACCTGGGGAACCTCTCTGGGGCACCTGGGGGGCACCTGGGGAACCTGGGGCACCTTCCTGTGGCACCTGGGGGGCACCTGGGGGGCACCTGGGGCACCTGGGGGGAACCTGGGGGGCACCTGGGGAACCTGGGGCACCTTCCTGTGTCACCTGGGGCACCTGGGGGACCTGGGGCACCTGGGTGGGACCTGGGGGGCACCTGGGGGGCACCTGGGGAACCTTCCTGGGGCACCTGGGGGGCACCTGGGGAACCTCCCTGGGGCACCTGTGGCACATGGGGGCACCTGGGGGGCACCTGAGTGTCACCTCTGTGTCACCTGGCGCACCTGTGTGGCACCTGGGGAACCCGGGGGACACCTGGGGAATCTCTCTGGGGCACCTGGGGGGCACCTGGGGGCAGCTGTGTCACCTCTGTGGCACCTGGGGCACCTGTGTGTGTCACCTGTGGCACCTCTGTGTCACCTGTGTGGCACCTGTGTGGCACCTAGGGAACCTCCCTGGGGCACCTGGGGGGCACCAGGGGAACGTGGGGGGCACCTGGGGAACCCAGGGGGCACCTGGGGAGAACCTGGGGGGCACCTGGGGAACCTTCTTGGGGCACCTTGGGGGCACCTGGGGACATCTGGGGCACCTGGGGGGCACCTGGGGAACCTTCCTGTGTCACCTGGGGCACCTGGGGGGCACCTGGGGGCACCTGGGGCAGCTGGGGGGCACCTGGGACACCTGGGGGAATCTGGGGGAAACCTGGGGGGCACCTGGGGTACCTGGGGGACACCTGGGGGGAACCTGGGGGGCACTTGGGTGGGACCTGTGTCACCTGCATGGCACCTGTGTGTGTCACCTGGGGCACCTGGGGGCACCTGGGGAACCTTCCTGTGTCACCTGGGGGACATCTGGGGACACCTGGGTCACCTGGGGCACATTGGGTTACCTGGGCAGCACTTGGGGGGCACCTGGGGAACCTGGGGGGCACCTGGGGCACCTGGGGGGCACCTGGGGAACCTTCCTGGGGCACCTGGGGGGGCTTGGGGGAACCTGGGGCACCTGGGGCACCTCCCTGGGGAACCTCCCTGGGGTACCTGGGGAACCTTGGGGGCACCTGGGGGGCATCTGGGGAACCTTCCTGTGTCACCTGGGGGTACCTGGGGGGCACCTCTGTGTCACCTGGGGAACCTTCCTGTGTCACCTGGGGCAGCTGGGGGGCACCTGGGGAACCTGGGGGGCACCTGTGTCACCTGGGGGGCACCTGGGGAACCTGGGGAACCTGGGGGGCACCTGGGGCACCTTCCTGTGGCACCTGGGGGCATCTGTGGCACCTGTGTGGCACCTGCATGGCACCTGTCTGTCACCTGTGTGGCACCTGGGGGGCACCTGGGGGGCACCTGGGGCACCTCCCTGGGGCACCTGGGGGGCTTGGGGGAACCTTGGGCACCTACCTGGGGCACCTGGGGGCACCTCCCTGGGGCACCTTCTTGGGGAACCTTGGGGGCATCTGTGTCACCTGTGTGTCACCTGTGTGTCACGTGTGGCACCTGTGTGTCACCTGTGTGTCACCTGGGGCACCTGGGGAACCTCCCTGGGGCACATGGGGGCATCTGTGTCACCTCTGTGTCACCTGGGGGGCACCTGGGGAACCTTGGGGGCATCTGTGTCATCTGTGTCACCTGGGGTATGTGGGAGACACCTGGGGAGCCTGGGGGGAACCTGGGGGTCACCTGGGGAACCTCCCGGGGGCACCTGGGGGGCACCTGGGGGCACATGGGGGCACCTGGGGGGAACCTGGGGGGCACCTGGGGCACCTGGGTGGGACCTGGGGCACCTGGGTGGGACCTGGGGGGCACCTGGGGCACCTTCCTCTATCACCTGGGTGCACGTGGGGAACCTGGGAGGCACCTGGGGGCACCTGGGGGTACCTGGGGCACCTGGGGAACTTGGGCACCTCCCTGGGGAACCTGGGGAGAACCTGGGGGCATCTGTGTCACATGTGTGGCACCTGTATGTGGCACCTGTGTGGCACCTGTGGCACCTCTGTGGCACCTGGGGGGAACCTGGGGGGCACTTGGGGCACGTGGGGAACCTGGGGGGCACCTGGGGGGAACCTGGGGGGCACTTGGGGGGCACCTGGGGCACCTCCCTGGGGAACCTTCTTGGGGAACCATAGGGGCATCTGTGTCACCTGTGTGTCACCTGTGTGTCACCTGTGTGTCACCTGTGTGTCACCTCTGTGTCACCTGGGGACATCTGGGGGGCATCTGGGGGACCTGGGGGACACCTGGGGCACTGGGGGCACTGGGGGCCACCTCCCTGTGTCCCCTCCCTGTGTCACCTGTGTCCCCTCCTGTCCCTGTCCCCCTGTCCCCTCCCTGTCCCCCCAGTGACGTTTCTCTGTCCCCAGGGTTTCTACAAGGGCGGCAAATTCGTCTTCAGCTTCAAGGTCAGTGCTGGGCCACCAAACCCCCCCTTGTGGCCACCAAACCCTCCCTGTGGCCACCAAACCCTCCCTGTGGCCACCAAACCCCTCCTGTGGCCACCAAACCCCTGCCATGGCCACCAAACCCCCCCTGTGGCCACCAAACCCCTGCCATGGCCACCAAACCCCTGCCATGGCCACCAAACCCTCCCTGTGGCCACCAAACCCCTGCCATGGCCACCAAACCCCTGCCATGGCCACCAAACCCCCCCTGTGGCCACCAAACCCTCCCTGTGGCCACCAAACCCCTGCCATGGCCACCAAACCCTCCCTGTGGCCACCAAACCCCTGCCATGGCCACCAAACCCTCCCTGTGGCCACCAAACCCCCCCTGTGGCCACCAAACCCCCCCTGTGGCCACCAAACCCCCCCTGTGGCCACGAAACCCTCCCTGTGGCCACCAAACCCCCCCTGTGGCCACCAAACCCTCCCTGTGGCCACCAAACCCCCCCTGTGGCCACCAAACCCCCCCTGTGGCCACCAAACCCCCCCTGTGGCCACCAAACCCTCCCTGTGGCCACCAAACCCTCCCTTGTGGCCACCAAACCCCTGCCATGGCCACCAAACCCTCCCTTGTGGCCACCAAACCCCCCCTGTGGCCACCAAACCCCCCCTGTGGCCATTGGGGGTCACTCAGTGGTCACTCAGTGGTCACTCAGTGGCCATTTTTGGGCTTGGTGGCCATTGGGGGTCACTTGGTGACCATTGGAGGGGTTGGTGGCCATGGGGGGTCACTCAGTGGCCATTGGGGGTCACTTGGTGGCCATTGGGGGTCACTCGGTGGCCATTGGGGGTCACTTGGTGGCCATTGGGGGTCACTTGGTGGTCACTCGGTGGCCATTGGGGGGTTGGTGGCCATTGAGGGTCACTCGGTGGCCATTGGGGGGTTGGTGGCCATTGGGGGTCACTCGGTGGCCATTGAGGGTCACTTGGTGACCATTGGGGGGTTGGTGGCCATTGGGGGTCACTCAGTGGTCACTTGGTGGCCATTGGAGGTCACTTGGTGGCCCCTGGGGGTCACTTGGTGGCCATTGGGGGCGTTGGTGGCCATTGGAGGTCACTCAGTGGCCATTTGGGGTCACAGTGGCCATTGAGGGTCACTCAGTGGCCATTGGGGGTCACTTGGTGACCATTGGGGGGTTGGTGGCCATTGGGGGTCACTCAGTGGCCATTGGAGGTCACTTGGTGGCCATTGGGGGGGTTGGTGGCCACCAAGGGTCACTCAGTGGTCACTCAGTGGCCACAGGGAGGATTGGTGGCCATTGCTGGTCACTCAGTGGCCATTGGGGGTCACTCGGTGGCCATTGGGGGTCACTTGGTGGTCATTCGGTGGCCATTGGGGGGTTGGTGGCCCCTGGGGGGGTTGGTGGCCATTGGGGGTCACTCAGTGGCCATTGGGGGTCACTTGGTGGCCATTGCGGGGGTTGGTGGCCATTGGGGGTCACTCTGTGGTCACTCAGTGGTCACTCAGTGGCCATTGGGGACTTGGTGGCCATTGCCGGTCACTTGGTGGCCAATGGGGGCTTGGTGGCCATTGGGGGTCACTCAGTGGTCACTCAGTGGCTATTGGAGGTCACTCGGTGGCCATTGGGGGTCACTCAGTGGCCATTGGGGGTCACTCAGTGGTCACTCAGTGGCCCCCATGGGTCACTCAGTGGTCACTCAGTGGTCACTCAGTGGTCACTCGGTGGCCATTGGGGGTCACAGTGGCCATTGGTGGTCACTCGGTGGTCACTCGGTGGTCACTCGGTGGTCACTCGGTGGTCACTCATGGTCACTCAGTGTCACTCAGTGGTCACTCTGTGTCACTCAGTGGTCACTCAGTGGTCACTCAGTGTCACTCAGTGGTCACTCAGTGGTCACTCTGGTCACTCAGTGGTCACTCAGTGTCACTCAGTGGTCACCCTGTGGTCACTCAGTGGTCACTCTGGTCACTCAGTGGTCACTCAGTGGTCACTCAGTGGTCACTCTGTGCTGTCCCCAGGTGGGGCAGGGCTGGTGGTCACTCAGTGGTCACTCTGGTCACTCAGTGCTCACTCAGTGGTCACTCAGTGGTCACCCTGTGGTCACTCAGTGGTCACTCAGTGGTCACTCAGTGGTCACTCTGGTCACTCTGTGCTGTCCCCAGGTGGGGCAGGGCTGGTGGTCACTCATGGTCACTCAGTGGTCACTCATGGTCACTCAGTGGTCACTCAGTGGTCACTCAGTGGTCACTCAGTGTCACTCAGTGGTCACTCAGTGGTCACTCAGTGTCACTCAGTGGTCACTCAGTGGTCACTCAGTGGTCACTCAGTGGTCACTCAGTGGTCACTCTGTGCTGTCCCCAGGTGGGGCAGGGCTGGTGGTCACTCTGGTCACTCTGTGGTCACTCAGTGGTCACTCAGTGGTCACCCTGTGGTCACTCAGTGGTCACTCAGTGTCAGTGGTCACTCAGTGGTCACTCAGTGGTCACTCATGGTCACTCAGTGGTCACTCAGTGGTCACTCAGTGGTCCCTCAGTGGTCACTCAGTGGTCACTCAGTGGTCACTCAGTGGTCCCTCAGTGGTCACTCATGGTCACTCTGGTCACTCAGTGGTCACTCAGTGTCACTCAGTGGTCACTCAGTGTCACTCAGTGCTCACTCTGTGTCACTCAGTGGTCACTCAGTGGTCACTCAGTGGTCACCCTGTGGTCACTCAGTGGTCACTCAGTGGTCACTCAGTGTCACTCAGTGGTCACTCAGTGGTCACCCTGTGGTCACTCAGTGGTCACTCAGTGGTCACTCAGTGGTCACTCTGGTCACTCAGTGGTCACTCAGTGGTCACTCAGTGGTCACTCAGTGTCACTCAGTGGTCACTCAGTGGTCACTCAGTGGTCACTCTGTGCTGTCCCCAGGTGGGGCAGGGCTGGTGGTCACTCGTGGTCACTCAGTGGTCACTCAGTGGTCACTCAGTGGTCACTCTGTGCTGTCCCCAGGTGGGGCAGGGCTGGTGGTCACTCAGTGTCACTCATTGGTCACTCTGTGGTCACTCTGGTCACTCAGTGTCACTCAGTGTCACTCAGTGGTCACTCAGTGGTCACTCAGTGGTCACTCAGTGTCAGTGGTCACTCGGTGGTCACTCAGTGGTCACTCAGTGGTCACTCAGTGGTCACTCTGGTCACGCAGAGGTCACTCAGTGGTCACTCTGGTCACTCAGTGGTCACTCAGTGGTCACTCATGGTCACTCAGTGTCACTCTGTGGTCACTCAGTGGTCACTCAGTGGTCACTCAGTGGTCACTCTGTGCTGTCCCCAGGTGGGGCAGGGCTGGTGGTCACTCAGTGGTCACTCGGTGGTCACTCAGTGGTCACTCTGTGCTGTCCCCAGGTGGGGCAGGGCTGGTGGTCACTCAGTGGTCACTCAGTGTCACTCAGTGTCACTCAGTGGTCACTCAGTGGTCACTCAGTGTCACTCATGGTCACTCAGTGGTCACTCAGTGGTCACTCAGTGGTCACTCAGTGGTCACTCTGGTCACTCAGTGGTCACTCAGTGGTCACTCAGTGGTCACTCAGTGGCCATTGGGGGTCACTCAGTGGTCACTCAGTGGTCACTCTGTGCTGTCCCCAGGTGGGGCAGGGCTGGTGGTCACTCAGTGGTCACTCTGTGGTCACTCAGTGGTCACTCAGTGGTCACTCAGTGGTCACTCAGTGGTCACTCTGTGCTGTCCCCAGGTGGGGCAGGGCTGGTGGTCACTCAGTGGTCACTCAGTGTCAGTGGTCACTCAGTGTCAGTGGTCACTCAGTGGTCACTCAGTGGTCACTCAGTGGTCACTCTGGTCACTCTGTGCTGTCCCCAGGTGGGGCAGGGCTGGTGGTCACTCAGTGGTCACTCAGTGTCACTCAGTGGTCACTCAGTGGTCACCCTGTGGTCACTCAGTGGTCACTCTGTGGTCACTCAGTGGTCACTCTGGTCACTCAGTGTCACTCAGTGGTCACTCAGTGGTCACTCAGTGGTCACTCAGTGGTCACTCAGTGGTCACTCAGTGTCACTCAGTGGTCACTCAGTGGTCACTCAGTGGTCACTCTGTGCTGTCCCCAGGTGGGGCAGGGCTGGTGGTCACTCTGTGGTCACTCAGTGGTCACTCAGTGGTCACTCAGTGGTCACTCAGTGGTCACTCAGTGGTCACTCTGTGGTCACTCAGTGGTCACTCATTGGTCACTCAGTGGTCACTCAGTGTCACTCAGTGGTCACTCAGTGGTCACTCAGTGGTCACTCAGTGGTCACTCAGTGGTCACTCTGTGCTGTCCCCAGGTGGGGCAGGGCTGGTGGTCACTCAGTGTCAGTGGTCACTCAGTGTCACTCAGTGGTCACTCAGTGGTCACTCAGTGGTCACTCTGGTCACTCTGTGCTGTCCCCAGGTGGGGCAGGGTTACCCTCACGACCCGCCCAAGGTGAAGTGTGAGACCATGGTGTACCACCCCAACATCGACCTGGAGGGCAACGTCTGCCTCAACATCCTCAGGTGAGGCCAAAAACACACCTGGGGACACCTGGGGACACCTGGGGGGTACAAACACACCTGGGGACACCTGGGGACATGGGGACACACCTGGGGACACACCTGGGGGACATAGGGACACACCTGGGGACACACCTGGAGGGTACAAACACACCTGGAGGGCAACGTCTGCCTCAACATCCTCAGGTGAGACAAAAACACACCTGGGACACACCTGGGGACACCTGGGGGGGACAGGGACACACCTGGGGGGCAACGTCTGCCTCAACATCCTCAGGTGAGGGCACAAAAACACACCTGGGGGCATGGGGACACCTGGGGACACCTGGGGGACATGGGGACACACCTGGGGGACATGGGGACACACCTGGGGACAGTGACACACCTGGGACACCTGGGGACACACCTGGGGGGGTACAAACACACCTGGGGGGCAACGTCTGCCTCAACATCCTCAGGTGAGACAAAAACACACACCTGGGGACACCTGGGGACACCTGGGGGACATAGGGACACACCTGGGACACACCTGGGGACACCTGGGGACACCTGGGGGGGGTTAGAGATACACCTGGGGGGGACAGGGACACACCTGGACACACCTGGGGGGGTACAAACACACCTGGAGGGCAACGTCTGCCTCAACATCCTCAGGTGAGGGCAAAAACACACCTGGGGACATGGGGACACACCTGGGGGACACCTGGGACACACCTGGGGACACCTGGGACACACCTGGGGGGCAACGTCTGCCTCAACATCCTCAGGTGAGGGACACCTGGGGACACGCCTGGGGACACCTGGGGACACCTGGGGACAGTGACACACCTGGGGGACAGTGACACACCTGGGGACACACCTGGGGGGGTTAGAGACACACCTGGGGGGTACAAACACACCTGGGGACACATCTGGAGGGCAACGTCTGCCTCAACATCCTCAGGTGAGGGACACCTGGGGGACATGGGGACACACCTGGGGACACACCTGGACACACCTGGGGGGGTACAAACACACCTGGAGGGCAACGTCTGCCTCAACATCCTCAGGTGAGGCAAAAACACACCTGGGGACATGGGGACACCTGGGGGGCATGGGGACACACCTGGGGACACCTGGGGACACACCTGGGGACACCTGGGGACACCTGGGGGGGACAGGGACACACCTGGGGGGCAACGTCTGCCTCAACATCCTCAGGTGAGGGCAAAAACACCTGGGGGACATGGGGACACCTGGGGACACCTGGGGACACACCTGGGGGGCAACGTCTGCCTCAACATCCTCAGGTGAGGGCAAAACCACACCTGGGGACACCTGGGGACACCTGGGACACCTGGGGACACACCTGGGGACACCTGGGACACACCTGGGGACACACAAACACACCTGGGGGGCAACGTCTGCCTCAACATCCTCAGGTGAGGGACACCTGGCACACCTGGGGACACCTGGGGACACACCTGGGGGACATGGGGACACCTGGGGACACACCTGGGGACACCTGGGGGGGACAGTGACACACCTGGGGACACACCTGGGGACACACCTGGCACACCTGGGGACACCTGAGGGGCATGGGGACACCTGGGGACACACCTGGGCACACACCTGGGACACACCTGGGGGGTACAAACACACCTGGAGGGCAACGTCTGCCTCAACATCCTCAGGTGAGGGCACAAAAACACACCTGGGACACACCTGGGGACATGGGGACACACCTGGGACACACCTGGGGGGGACAGGGACACACCTGGGGGGGACAGGGACACACCTGGAGGGCAACGTCTGCCTCAACATCCTCAGGTGAGGCCAAAAACACACCTGGGACACACCTGGGACACACCTGGGGACACACCTGGGGACACACCTGGGGACACACCTGGGGGGACAGTGACACACCTGGGGGGCAACATCTGCCTCAACATCCTCAGGTGAGGCCAAAAACACACCTGGGGACATACCTGGGGGGTACAAACACACCTGGGGACACAGCTGGGGACACCTGGGGGGGACAGGGACACACCTGGGGACACACCTGGGGGGCAACGTCTGCCTCAACATCCTCAGGTGAGGCACAAAAACACACCTGGGGGACATGGGGACACCTGGGGGACATGGGGACACACCTGGGGACACACCTGGGGACACCTGGGGACACCTGGGGGGCTGTGACACACCTGGGGGGCTGTGACACACCTGGGGACACACCTGGAGGGCAACGTCTGCCTCAACATCCTCAGGTGAGACAAAAACACACCTGGGGACACACCTGGGACACCTGGGGACACACCTGGGGGGGACAGGGACACACCTGGGGGGGTACAAACACACCTGGGGGGGACAGGGACACACCTGGGGACACACCTGGGGGGGTTAGAGACACACCTGGGGACACACCTGGGGGGGACAGGGACACACCTGGGGGGGACAGTGACACACTTGGAGGGCAACGTCTGCCTCAACATCCTCAGGTGAGGGACAAAAACACACCTGGGGACACACCTGGGACACACCTGGGGACACACCTGGGGGGTACAAACACACCTGGGGGGGTACAAACACACCTGGGGACACCTGGGGACACACCTGGAGGGCAACGTCTGCCTCAACATCCTCAGGTGAGGCACAAACACACCTGGGGACACCTGGGGACACCTGGGGGGGTTAGAGACACACCTGGGGGGCAACGTCTGCCTCAACATCCTCAGGTGAGGGGAAACACACCTGGGGACACACCTGGGACATGGGGACACACCTGGGGACACACCTGGGACACACCTGGGGACACCTGGGGACACACCTGGGGGGCTGTGACACACCTGGGCACACACCTGGGGGGCAACGTCTGCCTCAACATCCTCAGGTGAGGGACACCTGGGGACACCTGGGGACACACCTGGGGACACACCTGGGGGGCTGTGACACACCTGGGGACACCTGGGGGGGACATAGGGACACACCTGGGGGGGTACAAACACACCTGGGGGGCAACGTCTGCCTCAACATCCTCAGGTGAGGCCAAAAACACACCTGGGACACCTGGGGGGTACAAACACACCTGGGGACACACCTGGGGACATGGGGACACCTGGGGGGCAACATCTGCCTCAACATCCTCAGGTGAGGCACAAACACACCTGAGGGACACCTGGGGACACCTGGGGACACCTGGAGGACATGGGGACACCTGGGGACACCTGGAGACACCCCTGGGGACACCTGGGGGACAGTGACACACCTGGGGACACACCTGGGGGGGTTAGAGACACACCTGGGGGACACCTGGGGGGTACAAACACACCTGGGGACACACCTGGAGGGCAACATCTGCCTCAACATCCTCAGGTGAGGGCAAAAACACACCTGGGGACATGGGGACACCTGGGGGGCATGGGGACACACCTGGGGACACCTGGGACACACCTGGGGGACAGTGACACACCTCTGACACACCTGGGGGACATGGGGACACACCTGGGGGCTGTGGTCACCTGCTGGTGGCCGTGGTGGCCCCACTGACCATGGCTGTGGCTGCAGTGGCCGTGCCCGCTGACCACAGTGGCTGCAATGACTGCAGTGGCTGTGGTGGCCGCAGTGCCCGCAGTGGCCGTGCCCACTGACCATAGTGGCCATGGCAGTGACCGTGGTGGCCGTGGTGGCTGCAGTGGCCGCGGTGGCCGTGCCCGCTGACCATAGTGGCCATGGCAGTGACCGCGGTGGCTGCGGTGGCCATGGCAGTGGCCACAGAGGCCGTGGTGGCCATAGTGGCCATGGCGACCATGGCAGTGACCGTGGTAGCCGTGGTGGCCGTGGTGGCCGTGCCCGCTGACCGCAGTGGCCGTAGTGGCCATGGCAGTGACCATGGCAGTGACCATGGCAGTGACCGCGGTGGCCGCAGTGGCCGTAGTGGCCATGGCAATGACCATGGCAGTGACCGGCAGTGGCCACGGTGGTCGTGCCCACTGACCATAGTGGCCATGGCAGTGACCGTGGGGGCTGCGGTGGCCGTAGTGGCCTTGAAGTGACCATGGCAGTGGCCGCGGTGGCTGCAGTGGCCATGGCCGTGCCCGCTGACCACAATGGCCGCGGTGGCCGCAGTGGCCATGGCCGTGCCTGCTGACCACAATGGCCACAGTGACCGCAGTGGCCGCAGTGACTGTGGTGGCCACAATGACTGCAGTGGCCGCGGTGGCCGTGGTGGCCGTGGCTGTGCCCGCAGTGGCCGCAGTGACTGTGGTGGCCGTGGTGGCCGCGGTGACCATGGCAGTGACCGCAGTGGCCGCGGTGGCTGCAGTGACCATGGCAGTGACCGCGGTGGCCGTGGTGACCATGGCAGTGACCATGGCAGTGACCATGGCAGTGACCGCGGTGGCCGTGGTGGCCGTGGTGGTGACCATGGCAGTGACCATGGCAGTGACCATGGCAGTGACCGTGGTGGCTGCAGTGACCATGGCAGTGACCATGGCAGTGACCATGGTGGCCGTGGTGGCCGTGGTGGTGACCATGGCAGTGACCATGGCAGTGACCATGCTGGCCGTGGTGGCTGCAGTGACCATGGCAGTGACCATGGCAGTGACCGCGGTGGCCATGGTGGCCATGGTGGCCATGGCAGTGGCTGCGGTGACCATGGTGACCATGGCAGTGGCCATGGCAGTGACCATGGCAGTGACCGTGGTGACCGTGGTGTCCATGGTGGCCATGGCAGTGACCGCAGTGACCGTGGTGGCTGTGGTGGCTGTGGTGGCCATGGTGGCCGTGGTGGCCGTGGTGGTGACCATGGCAGTGACCATGGCAGTGACCATGGCAGTGACCGCGGTGACTGTGGTGGCCATGGTGACCGTGGCAGTGACCACGGCAGTGACCATGGCAGTGACCGCAGTGGCCATGGTGGCCATGGTGGCCATGGCAGTGGCTGCGGTGGCCATGGCAGTGACCGCGGTGGCCGTGGTGGCCGTGGTGGCCGTGGTGGTGACTGTGGTGGCCGTGGTGGCCATGGTGACCATGGCAGTGACCGTGGTGGCCATGGTGACCATGGCAGTGACCATGGCAGTGACCATGGCAGTGACCATGGCAGTGACCATGGTGACCATGGCAGTGGCCATGGCAGTGACCGCAGTGGCCATGGTGGCCATGGTGGCCGCAGTGACCATGGCAGTGACCATGGCAGTGACCGCGGTGGCCATGGTGGCTGTGGTGGCCGTGGTGGTGACCATGGTGACCATGGCAGTGACCGTGGTGGCCGTGGTGGCCATGGTGACCATGGCAGTGACCATGGTGGCCATGGCGGTGACCGTGGTGGCCGTGGTGTCCATGGTGACCATGGTGACCATGGCAGTGACCGTGGCAGTGACCGCGGTGGCCATGGTGGCCGTGGTGGCCGTGGTGGTGACCATGGTGGCTGCAGTGACCATGGCAGTGACCATGGCAGTGACCACAGCAGTGACCGTGTCTGTCCCCACAGGGAGGACTGGAAGCCGGTGCTGACCATCAACTCCATCATCTACGGCCTGCAGTACCTGTTCCTGGTGAGGGACACCTGGGGACACCTGGGGACACCTGGGGACACCTGGGGACACCTGGGGGGAGATGGGGACACCTGGGGGGATGTGGAGACACCTGGAGGGACACTTGGGGGGACACTTGGGGGGACACCTAGGGACACCTGGAGGGAGATGGGGACACCTGGGGACACCTGGGGGGAGACCTGGGGACACCTGGAGGGAGATGGGGACACGGGGACACCTGGGGGGACACCTGGGGGGGAGATGGGGACACCTGGAGGGACACTTGGGGGGACACCTGGGGGAGATGGGGACACCTGGGGGGACACCTGGGGGGAGACCTGGGGATACCTGGGGGGAGATGGGGACACACCTGGAGGGACATGGGGACACACCTGGGGGAACACCTGGGGACACCTGGGGGAACGTGGGGACACCTGGGAGGGGCTTGGGGACACACCTGGGGGGAGATGGGGACACCTGGGGGGAGACCTGGGGACACCTGGGGGGACACGTGGGAGGAGATGGGGACACCTGAGGGACACCTGGGGGGACACCTGGAGGGACATGGGGACACCTGGGGGGGCTTGGGGACACCTGGGGACACCTGAGGGAGATGGGTCACACCTGGGGACATGGGGACACACCCAGGGACACACCTGGGGATGTGGGGACATGGGGACACACCTGGGGACATGGGGACACAGCTGGGGACACCTGGGGGGGCTTGGGGACACCTGGGGGGAGATAGGGACGCCTGGAGGGGCGTGGGGACACGGGGACACCTGGGGGGACGCACCTGGGGATGTGGGGGGACACCTGGAGGGACACCTGGGGGGAGATGGGGACACGGGGACACCTGGGGGAGATGGGGACACCTGGGGACACCAGGAGGGATGGAGGGACACCTGGGGGAACACACCTGGGGATGTGGGGACATGGGGACACCTGGGGGTGTGGGAGGACAGCTGGGGACACACCTGAGGGGAGATGGGGACACCTGGAGGGACGTGGGGACACTTGGGGACACACCTAGGGACACCTGGAGGGACATGGGGACACCTGGGGACACACCCGGTGGGACTTGGGGACACCTGAGGGGATAAGGACACACCTGGGGACATGGAGGGGGCACCTGGGGACATGGGGACGCTCCTAGGGACACACCTGGGGGGAGATGGGGACACTCCTGGGGACACACCTGGAGACACTCATGGGGACATGGGGGTGGCACCTGGGGACACTCCTAGGGACACATGTGGGGACATGGGGACACACCTGGGGGGAGATGGGGACACATGTGGGGACAAACCTGGGGACACACCTCGGGATGTGGGGACACACCTGGGGACACCTGGAGGGACGTGGGGACACCTGGGGGGATGTGGGGACACCTGAGGGGACAAGGACACACCTGGGGACATGGAGGTGGCACCTGGGGACATGGGGACACCTGGGGACATGGAAGTGCCACCTGGGGACACACGTGGGGACATGGGGGTGGCACCTGGGGACAGGGGGATGCACCTGGGGACACACCTGGGGATGTGGGGACACAGCTGGGGACACCTGGAGGGACACTTGGGACACCTGTGGGAGATGGGGACACCTGGGGGGACACCTGGGGACACACTTGGGGACATGGGGACACAGATGGGGGGACACCTGGGGACATGGGGACATCAGGGGATACCTGGAGGGACACTTGGGGGGACATGGGGGTGGCACCTGGGGGGTGTTTGGGGACACCTGAGGGGACAAGGACACACCTGGGGACATGGAGGTGGCACCTGGGGACATGGGGACACCTGGGGACATGGAAGTGGCACCTGGGGACACACCTGGGGACACACCTGGGGACACACCTGGGGACACACCTGGGGAGATGGGGGACACCTGGGGACACACCTGGGGACATGGGGGTGGCACCTGAGGGGTGTTTGGGGTCCTGGGGGATTTTGAGGGGAATTTTTGGGGGATTTTGTGGGAATTTTAGGGGAATTTTGGGGGCGTTGAAAGGGATTTTGGGGGATTTTCATGGGATTTTAGGAAATTCTGGGAGGTTTTAGGAGAATTTTGGGATTTTGGGGGATTTTGGGGGAATTTTAGGGGAACTTTTGGGATTTTGGGGGATTTTAATGGGATTTTTAGGGAGTTTTAATGGGATTTTAGGAAATTGTGGGGGATTTGAGGGGAATTTTGGGATTTGGGGGATTTTTGTGGGAATTTTAGGGGAATTCTGGGATTTTGGGGGATTTTAATGGCATTTTAGGAAATTGTGGGGATTTTGAGGGGAATTTTGGGATCTGGGGGATTTTGTGGGAATTTTAGGGGAATTTTGGGATTTTGATTTTAATGGGATTTTAACAAATTGTGCGAGGTTTTAGGGGACTTTTGGATTTGGGGGTGTTGAAAGGGATTTTGGGGGATTTTCATGGGATTTTAGGAAATTCTGGGAGGTTTTAGGGGAAATTTTGGGATTTGGGGGATTTTGTGGGAATTTTGTGGGAATTTTAGGGAATTTTGGGATTTTGGGGGATTTTAATGGGATTTTACCAAATTCTGGGGGATTTTCGAGGAATTTCGGGATCCGGCTGCTTTAAGGGATTTTGGGGCCATTTTGGGGGAATTTTGGGGGAATTTTGGGATTTGGGGGATTTTAAAGGGATTTTGGGGGATTTTCATGGGATTTTAGGAAATTCTGGGAGGTTTTAGGGGAATTTTGGGATCTTTGAAGGAGTTCTGAGGGGATTTAGGAACTTTTAGGGCAATTTTGGGATCCGCCCGTTTTAAGGCATTTTGGGGGAATTTTATGGGAATTTTGTGGGAATTTTGGGATCCCCTTGACCCCAAATGTTTCCCCCAAAAGGAGCCAAACCCCAACCAATGGCTCGTGGGGTTTGGGGTTTTTTTGGGGATTTTTTGGGGTTTTTTGGGGTTTTTAGTGGGGTTTTAATGGGGTTTTAGGGGATTTTGGGATTTGGGGGGATTTTGTGGGAATTTTAGGGGAATTTTGGGATTTTGAGGGGAATTTTGGGATTTGGGGTGTTGAAAGGGATTTTGGGGGATTTTCATGGGATTTTAGCAAATTGTGGGGATTTGAGGGGAATTTTGGGATTTGGGGGATTTTGTGGAATTTTGTGGGAATTTTGGGATTTGGGGGATTTTAATTGGATTTTAGGGGATTTTAATGGGATTTTAGGAAATTGTGGGGGATTTGAGGGGAATTTTGGGATTTGAGGGATTTGTGGGAATTTTAGGGGAATTTTAGGGGAAATTTGGGATTTTATGGGATTTTAATGGATTTTAGGAAATTGTGGGGGATTTGAGGATTTTAATGGGAGTTTATGGGATTTTAATGGGATTTTACCAAATTCTGGGGGATTTTCGGGCAATTTTGGGATCCGGCCACTTTAAGGCATTTTGGTGGAATTTTATGGGAATTTTGGGGGAATTTTGGGATCCCCTTGACCCCAAATTTCCCCCCCAAAAGGAGCCAAACCCCAACCAATGGCTCGTGGGATTTGGGGTTTTTTGGGGATTTTTTGGGGTTTTTAGTGGGGTTTTAATGGGGCTTTAGGGGATTTTGGGATTTGGGGGGATTTTGTGGGAATTTTAGGGGAATTTTGGGATTTTGAGGGGAATTTTGGGATTTTGGGGGCGTTGAAAGGGATTTTGGGGTATTTTAATGGGATTTAAGGAAATTCTGGGAGATTTGAGGGGAAATTTTGGGATTTGGGGGATTTTAGGGGAATTTTAGGGGAATTCTGGGATTTTGGGGGTGTTGAAAGGGATTTTAGGGGATTTTCATGGGATTTTAGGAAATTCTGGGCGGTTTTAGGAGAATTTTGGGATTTGGGGGATTTTGTGGGAATTTTACTGGAAATTTGGGATTTTGGGGGATTTTAATGGGGTTTTATGGGATTTTAATGGGATTTAGGAAATTGTGGGGGATTTGAGGGGAATTTTGGGATTTGGGGGATTTTAATGGGATTTTATGGGATTTTCATGGGATTTTAGGAAATTCTGGGAGGTTTAGGGGAATTTTGGGATTTTTGAAGGAGTTCTGAGGAGATTTAGGAACTTTTAGGGGCAATTTCGGGATCCGCCCATTTTAAGGCATTTTGGTGGAATTTTGTGGGAATTTTGTGGGAATTTTGGGATCCCCTTGACCCTAAATTTCCCCCCCAAAAGGAGCCCAACCCCGAGGACCCCCTGAACAAGGAGGCTGCGGAGGTGCTGCAGAGCAACCGGCGCCTGTTTGAGCAGAACGTGCAGCGCTCGCTGCGGGGCGGATACGTGGGCGCCACCTACTTCGAACGCTGCCTGAAGTGACCCCAAAATCGGCCCCGAGGAGGGAGAGAGACCCTGGAGAAACCCAAGAAAAGCGGAGAAATATCCCCCAAAATGGCCCAAGAAAAGCTGGGAAAAATCCTGGAAAAATGCGAATAAAAGCTGGGAAAATATTCCCAAAAAACCCTGGAAAAGCTGCGAAAAATAGTCAAAAAATCCCAATAAAAGCTGAGAAATATCCCCAAAAAATCCCAATAAAACCTGAGAAATATCCCCAAAAATCCCAACAAAACCTGCAAAAAAATCCCATTAAAATACCCTAAAAAAACCCAATAAAAGCTGCAAAAAATACCCCAAAAAATCCCAATAAAACCTGAGAAATATCCCCAAAAAACCCCAATAAAACCGGAAAAAAATACCCCAAAAACCCCCAAAAAATCTGCAAAAATACCCAAAAATCCCAATAAAACCTGAGAAATATCCCCAAAAAATCCCAATAAAACCTGAGAAAAATCCCATTAAAATACCCCAAAAAATCCCAATAAAACCGGCAAAAAAATACCCCAAAAATCCCAATAAAACCTGCAAAAAATACCTCAAAAAATCCCAATAAAACCTGCAAAAATACCCCAAAAAATCCCAATAAAACCTGCAAAAAATCCCAATAAAAGCTGCAAAAAATCCCCCAAAAATCCCCATATGGGGGAAACGTGGGCGCCACCTCCTTCGAACGCTGCCTGAAGTGACCCCAAAAACGGCCCCGAGGAGGGAGAGAGACCCTGGAGAAACCCAAGAAAAGCGGAGAAATATCCCCCAAAATGGCCCAATAAAAGCTGGGAAAAATCCTGGAAAAATGCGAATAAAAGCTGGGAAATATTCCCAAAAATACCCAGTGAAAGCTGTGAAAAATCCTGAAAAAATCCCAATAAAACCTGCAAAAAATAGCACAAAAAATCCCAATAAAACCTGCAAAAAAATCCATTAAAAATACCCCAAAAAATCCCAATAAAACCTGCAAAAAACCCAAAAAAATTCCAATAAAACCTGCAAAAAATATCCCAAAAAATCCCAATAAAATCTGCAAAAAATCCCATTAAAAATACCCCAAAAAAACCCAATAAAACCTGAGAAATATCCCCAAAAAACCCAGTAAAATCTGCAAAAAACACCCCAAAAAATCCCAATAAAAGCTGAGAAATATCCCCAAAAATACCCAATAAAACCGGCAAAAAATCCCCCAAAAAATCCCCATAAAACTGGCAAAAAATACCCCAAAAATCCCAATAAAATCTGCAAAAAAATCCTATTAAAAATACCCCAAAAAAACCCAATAAAACCTGAGAAATATCCCCAAAAATCCCAATAAAAGCTGCAAAAAATATCCCAAAAAATCCCAATAAAACCTGCAAAAAAACCCCCAAAAATCCCAATAACACCTGCAAAATATACCCCAAAAATCCCAATAAAACCTGCAAAAAATACTCAAAAAATCCCAATAAAACCTGCAAAAAATCCTATTAAAAACCCCATTAAAACCTGCCATAAATACCACAAAAATCCCAATAAAACCTGCAAAAAATACCCCAAAAATCCCAATAAACCTGCAAAAAAACCACCTAAAAAACCCCAAAAAACGGCAAAAAATATCCCCAAAAATCCCAATAAAATCTGCGAAAAATCCTATTAAAAAACCCCATTAAAACCTGCCAAAAATACCACAAAAATCCCAATAAAAGCTGCAAAAAATCCCAATAAAAGCTGCAAAAAATCCCCCAAAAATCCCCATATGGGGGAAACGTGGGCGCCACCTCCTTCGAACGCTGCCTGAAGTGACCCCAAAATCGGCCCCGAGGAGGGAGAGAGACCCTGGAGAAACCCAAGAAAAGCGGAGAAATATCCCCCAAAATGGCCCAAGAAAAGCTGGGAAAAATCCTGGAAAAATGCGAATAAAAGCTGGGAAATATTCCCAAAAAATCCGAATTAAACTTGGGAAAAATCCTGAAAAAATCCTAATAAAACCTGCAAAATATTCCCAAAACATACCCAATGAAACATGCAGAAAATACGGCAAAAAATCCCAATAAAAGCTGAGAAATATCCCCAAAAATACCCAATAAAACCTGCAAAAATATCCCAAAAAATCCCAATAAAATCTGCAAAAAATCCCATTAAAAATACCCCAAAAAAACCCAATAAAACCTGAGAAATATCCCCAAAAAACCCAGTAAAATCTGCAAAAAACACCCCAAAAAATCCCAATAAAAGCTGAGAAATATCCCCAAAAATACCCAATAAAACCGGCAAAAAATCCCCCAAAAAATCCCCAATAACACCTGCAAAAAATACCCCAAAAATCCCAATAAAAGCTGCAGAAAATCCCAATAAAAGCTGCAGAAAATCCCCCAAAAATCCCCATCTGGGGGAAACGTGGGCGCCACCTCCTTCGAACGCTGCCTGAAGTGACCCCAAAAACGCCCCGAGGAGGGAGAGAGACCCTGGAGAAACCCAAGAAAAGCGGAGAAATATCCCCCAAAATGGCCCAAGAAAAGCTGGAAAAATCCTGGAAAAATGCGAATAAAAGCTGGGAAATATTCCCAAAAATACCCAGTGAAAGCTGTGAAAAATCCTATTAAAAATACCCATGGAGAACCCAATAAAAGCTGAGAAATATCCCCAAAAATCCCAATAAACCTGGAAAAAATACTCAAAAAAACCCCAATAAAACCTGGACAAAATACCCCAAAAATCCCAATAAAATCTGAGAAATATCCCCAAAAAATCCCAATAAAAGCTGAGAAATATCCCAAAAAATCCCAATAAAACCTGCAAAAAATATCCCAAAAAATCCCCCAAAAAACCGGGAAAAAATACCCAAAAAAATCCCAATAAAACTGCAAAAAAATACCCCAAAAAATCCCAATAAAATCTGAGAAATATCCCCAAAAATCCCAATAAAATCTGCAAAAAATCCTATTAAAAAACCCCAATAAAACCTGCCAAAAATACCCTCAAAAAATCCCAATAAAATCTGCAAAATATCCCAAAAAATCCCAATAAACCTGCGAAATATCCCACAAAAAACCCCAATAACACGTGCAAAATATACCCCAAAAATCCCAATAAAACCTGCAAAAAATACCCAATAAAACCTGAGAAATATCCCCAAAAAAATCCCAATCAAATCTGCAAAAAATCCTATTAAAAATACCCCAAAAAAACCCAATAAAACCTGAGAAATATCCCCCAAAAAACGCCAGTAAAACTTGCAAAAAACACCCCAAAAAATCCCAATAAAACCTACGAAAAATACCCCAAAAAATCCCAATAAAATCTGAGAAATATCCCCAAAAAATCCCAATAAAACCTGCAGAAAATATCCCAAAAAATCCCAATAAAATCTGAGAAATATCCCCAAAAAATCCCAATAACACCTGCAAAAATGCCCCAAAAAAATCCAATAAAACCTGCAAAAAATCCCATTAAAATACCCCAAAAAAATCCCAATAAAACCTACGAAAAATACGCCAAAAAATCCCAATAAAATCTGCAAAAAATCCCATTAAAAATACCCCCAAAAAACCCAATAAAACTGGAAAAAAATCCCCAAAAAATCCCAATAAAATCTGAGAAATATCCCCAAAAAATCCCAATAAAATCTGCAAAAAAAATCCCAAAAAATCCCAAAAAACCGGCAAAAAATACCCCAAAAAATCCCAATAAAACCTGCAAAATATCCCAAAAAATCCCAATAAAACCTGCGAAAAATCCTATTTAAAAACCCCTATAAAACCTGCCAAAAATACCACAAAAAATCCCAGTAAAACCTGCAAAAAATATCCCAAAAATCCCAATAAACCTGCAAAAAAACCACCTAAAAAACCCCAAAAACGGCAAAAAATATCCCCAAAAATCCCAATAAAACCCGCGAAAAATCCTATTAAAAAACCCCATTAAAACCTGCCAAAAATACCCCAAAAATCCCAATAAAAGCTGCAAAAAATACCCCAAAAATCCCAATAAAAGCTGCGAAAATACCCAGAAAAATCCCAATAAAACCTGAGAAAAATCCCATTAAAATATCCCAAAAATCCCAATAAAACCTGCGAAAATACCCATAAAAATCCCAATAAAATCAGAGAAAAATCCCAGAAAAATCGGCCCCGAGGAGGGAGAGAGACCCTGGAGAAACCCAAGAAAAGCGGAGAAATATCCCCCAAAATGGCCCAAGAAAAGCTGGGAAAAATCCTGGAAAAATGCGAATAAAAGCTGGGAAATATTCCCAAAAATACCCAGTGAAAGCTGTGAAAAATCCTGAAAAAATCCCAATAAAACCTGCAAAAATCGTATTAAAAATACCCAAAAAAACCCCAATAAAACCTGCAAAATATCCCACAAAAATCCCAATAAAACCTGAGAAATATCCCCAAAAAATCGCAATAAAACCTGCAAAAAATACCCCAAAAAATCCCAAAAAAATCTGCAAAAAATCCAATTAAAAATACCCCAAAAAAACCCAATAAAACCTGGGAAATATCCCCAAAAATCCCAATAAAACCGGCAAAAACTATCCCAAAAAATCCCCTAAAAAACGGCAAAAAATATCCCAAAAATCCCAATAAAACCTGCAAAAAATATCCCAAAAAATCCCAAAAAAACGTGCAAAAATACCCCAAAAATCCCAATAAAACCTGCAAAAAATATCCCAAAAAATCCCAAAAAAAACCTGCAAAAAATACCCCAAAAATCTCAATAAAATCTGCAAAAAATACCCAAAAAATCCCAAAAAAACCGGCAAAAAATACCCCAAAAATCCCAATAAAATCTGAGAAATATCCCAAAAAATCCCAATAAAATCTGCAAAAATATCCCAAAAAATCCCAAAAAAACCCGGCAAAAAATACCCAAAAAATCTCAATAAAATCAGAGAAAAATCCCCAGAAAAATCTGCCCTGAGGAGGGAGAGAGACCCTGGAGAAACCCAAGAAAAGCGGAGAAATATCCCCCAAAATGGCCCAAGAAAAGCTGGGAAAAATCCTGGAAAAAATGCGAATAAAAGCTGGGAAATATTCCCAAAAAATCTGAATAAAACTTGGGAAAAATCCTGAAAAAATCTTAATAAAAGCTGGGAAAAATCCCCAAAAAATCCCAATAAAATGTGCAAAAAATACCCAATAAAACCTGAGAAATATGCCCCAAAAAATCCCAAAAAAATCTGGGAAATATCCCCAAAAAATCCCAATAAAATCTGAAAAAAATCCCATTAAAAATACCCCATGGAGAACCCAATAAAACCTGAGAAATAACCCCAAAAATCCCAATAAACCTGGAAAAAATACCGAAAAAAACCCCAATAAAACCTGGACAAAATACCCCAAAAATCCCAATAAAATCTGAGAAATATCCCCAAAAAATCCCAATAAAAGCTGAGAAATATCCCAAAAAATCCCAATAAAACCTGCAAAAATATCCCAAAAAATACCCAAAAAACCCTGCAAAAAATACCCCAAAAAATCCCAATAAAACCTGCAAAAAATATCCCAAAAAATCCCAATAAAATCTGAAAAATATCCCCAAAAAATCCCAATAAAACCGGCAAAAAATATCCCAAAAATGCCAATAAAACCTACGAAAAATCCCATTAAAATACCCCAAAAATCCCAATAAAAGCTGCAAAAAATACCCATAAAAATCCCAATAAAATCAGAGAAAAATCCCCAGAAAACTCTGCCCTGAGGAGAGAGAGAGACCCTGGAGAAACCCAAGAAAAGCGGAGAAATATCCCCCAAAATGGCCCAAGAAAAGCTGGGAAAAATCCTGGAAAAATGCGAATAAAAGCTGGGAAATATTCCCAAAAATACCCAGTGAAGCTGTGAAAAATCCTGAAAAAATCTCAATAAAATCTGAAAAAATACCCCAAAAAAATCCCATTAAAAATACCCAAAAAATCCCAATAAAACCTGCGAAATATCCCAAAAATCCCAATAAAACCGGCAAAAAAATCCTATTAAAATCCCAATAAAATCTGCGAAAAATCCTATTAAAAATACCCCAAAAAAACCCAATAAAAGCTGCAAAAAATACCCCAAAAATCCCAATAACACGTGCAAAATATACCCCAAAAATCCCAATAAAACCTGTGAAAAATAGCACAAAAATCCCCAATAAAACCTGAGAAATATCCCCAAAAAATCCCAATTACATCTGCAAAAATGCCCCCAAAATATCCCAAATAAAACCTGAGAAATATCCCCAAAAATCCCAATAAAACCTGCAAAAAATCCCATTAAAAATACCCCCAAAAAACCCAATAAAACTGGAAAAAAATCCCCAAAAAATCCCAATAAAATCTGAGAAATATCCCCAAAAAATCCCAATAAAACCTGCAAAAAAAATCCCAAAAAATCCCCAAAAAACCGGCAAAAAATACCCCAAAAAATCCCAGTAAAACCTGCAAAATATCCCAAAAAATCCCAATAAAACCTGCGAAAAATCCTATTTAAAAACCCCTATAAAACCTGCCAAAAATACCACAAAAAATCCCAGTAAAACCTGCAAAAAATATCCCAAAAATCCCAATAAACCTGCAAAAAAACCACCTAAAAAACCCAAAAAACGGCAAAAAATATCCCCAAAAATCCCAATAAAACCCGCGAAAAATCCTATTAAAAAACCCCATTAAAACCTGCCAAAAATACCCCAAAAATCCCAATAAAAGCTGCAAAAAATACCCCAAAAATCCCAATAAAAGCTGCGAAAATACCCAGAAAAATCCCAATAAAACCTGAGAAAAATCCCATTAAAATATCCCAAAAATCCCAATAAAACCTGCGAAAATACCCATAAAAATCCCAATAAAATCAGAGAAAAATCCCCAGAAAAATCGGCCCCGAGGAGGGAGAGAGACCCTGGAGAAACCCAAGAAAAGCGGAGAAATATCCCCCAAAATGGCCCAAGAAAAAGCGGAGAAATATCCCCCAAAATGGCCCAAGAAAAGCTGGGAAAAATCCTGGAAAAATGCGAATAAAAGCTGGGAAATATTCCCAAAAAACCCTGGAAAAGCTGCAAAAAATAGTCAAAAAAATCCCAATAAAACCTGCAAAAAATCCCAATAAAATGTGCAAAAAATACCCAATAAAAGCTGAGAAATATCCCCAAAAATCCAATAAAATCTGCAAAATATCCCCAAAAAATCCCAATAAAATCTGAAAAAAATACCCAAAAATTCCCAATAAAACCTGCAAAAATGCCCCAAAAAATCCCAATAAAACCGGCAAAAAATACCCCAAAAAATCCCAATAAAATCTGCAAAAAATACCCCAAAAAATCCCAAATAAAACCTGCGAAATATCCCCAAAAAATCCCAATAACACCTGCAAAAATGCCCCAAAAAATCCCAATAAACCGGCAAAAAATACCCCAAAAAATCCCAATAAAACCTGTGAAAAATACCTCAAAAAAATCCCATTAAAAATACCCCATGGAGAGCCCAATAAAACCTGCGAAATATCCCCAAAAATACCCAATAAAACCTGCAGAAAATACCCCAAAAAATCCCAATAAAACCTGCAAAAAATACCCCAAAAATCCCAATAAAACCTGAGAAAAATCCCATTAAAATACCCCAAAAAATCCCAAAAAAAACCGGCAAAAATACCCCAAAAAATCCCAATAAAACCGGCAAAAATACCCCAAAAAATCCCAATAAAATCAGAGAAAAATCCCCAGAAAAATCGGCCCCGAGGAGGGAGAGAGACCCTGGAGAAACCCAAGAAAAGCGGAGAAATATCCCCCAAAATGGCCCAAGAAAAGCTGGGAAAAATCCTGGAAAAATGCGAATAAAAGCTGGGAAATATTCCCAAAAAATCCGAATTAAACTTGGGAAAAATCCTGAAAAAATCTTAATAAAAGCTGGGAAAATACCCCAAAAAATCCCAATAAAAACTGAGAAATATCCCCAAAAAATCCCAATAAAATCTGCAAAAAAAATCCCAAAAAAATCCCCAAAAAACCGGCAAAAAATACCCCAAAAAATCCCAATAAAACCTGCAAAATATCCCAAAAAATCCCCAAAAAACCTGCAAAAAATCCCAATAAAAGCTGCAGAAAATCCCCCAAAAATCCCCATATGGGGGAAACGTGGGCGCCACCTCCTTCGAAACGCTGCCTGAAGTGACCCCAAAAACGGCCCCGAGGAGGGAGAGAGACCCTGGAGAAACCCAAGAAAAGCGGAGAAATATCCCCCAAAATGGCCCAAGAAAAGCTGGGAAAAATCCTGGAAAAATGCGAATAAAAGCTGGGAAAATACTGAAAAAAATGCGAATAAAAGCTGGGAAATATTCCCAAAAAACCCTGGAAAAGCTGCAAAAAATACTCAAAAAATCCCAATAAAACCTGCAAAAAATCGCCCCAAAATCCCAATAACACCTGCAAAATATACCCCAAAAATCCCAATAAAACCTGCAAAAAATACCCCAAAAAATCCAAAAAAAAACGTGCGAAAAATCGTATTAAAAATAGCCCAAAAAAACCCAATAAAACCTGCAAAAATACCCCAAAAAATCCCAATAAAACCTGAGAAATATCCCCAAAAATACCCAATAAAACCGGCAAAAAATACCCTAAAAAATACCCAATAAAACCTGCAAAAATACCCCAAAAATCCCAATAAAACCTGAGAAATATCCCAAAAAATCCCAATAAAACCTGAGAAAAATCCCATTAAAATACCCCCAAAAAATCCCAATAAAACCGGCAAAAAATACCCCAAAAATCCCAATAAAACCTGCAAAAATACCCCAAAAAATCCCAATAAAAACTGAGAAATATCCCCCAAAAATCCCAATAAAATCTGCAAAAAAAAATCCCCAAAAAAGGGCAAAAAATATCCCAAAAATCCCAATAAAACCTGCAAAAAATCCCAATAAAAGCTGCAAAAAATCCCCCAAAAATCCCCATATGGGGAAACGTGGGCGCCACCTCCTTCGAACGCTGCCTGAAGTGACCCCAAAATCGGCCCCGAGGAGGGAGAGAGACCCTGGAGAAACCCAAGAAAAGCGGAGAAATATCCCCCAAAATGGCCCAAGAAAAGCTGGGAAAAATCCTGGAAAAATGCGAATAAAAGCTGGGAAATATTCCCAAAAAACCCTGGAAAAGCTGCAAAAAATACTCAAAAAAATCCCAATAAAACCTGCAAAAATACCCCAAAAAAACCCGTGGAAAACCCAATAAAACCTCCAAAAATACCCCAAAAAATCCCAATAAAACCTGCAAAAAATATCCCAAAAAATACCAAAAAAAATGGCAAAAAATACCCCAAAAATCCCAATAAAATCTGAGAAATATCCCCAAAAAATATCACAATAAAACCTGTGAAAAATACCCCAAAAAATCCCAATAAAACCTGCAAAAAATCCGATTAAAAATACCCCAAAAAAACCCCAATAAAACCTGCAAAAAATATCCCAAAAAATCCCAATAAAACCGGCAAAAAAACCACCTAAAAATCCCCAAAAAAACGGCAAAAAATATCCCAAAAATCCCAATAAAACCTGAGAAATATCCCCAAAAAATATCACAATAAAACCTGTGAAAAATACCCCAAAAATCCCAATAAAACCTGCAAAAATATCCTAAAAAATCCCAATAAAACCTACGAAAAATCCCATTAAAATACCCCAAAAAAACCCAAGAAAACCTGAGAAATATCCCCAAAAAATCCCAATAAAACCTGCAAAAAATACCACAAAAAATCCCAATAAAACCTGCAAAAAATATCCCAAAAAATCCCAATAAAACCTGCAAAATATCCCAAAAAATCCCAATAAAACCTGCGAAAAATCCTATTAAAAAACCCCAATAAAACCTGCCAAAAATACCCCAAAAATCCCAATAAAACCTGCAGAAAAATACCCCCAAAAAATCCCAATAAAACCTGAGAAATATCCCCAAAAAATCCCAATAACACCTGCAAAAATGCCCCAAAAAAATCCCAATAAAACCTGCAAAAATACCCCCCAAAAAATCCCAATAAAACCGGCAAAAAATACACCAAAAAATCCCAATAAAACCTGCAAAAAAACCCCAAAAATCCCAGTAAAAGCTGCAAAAAATACCCCCAAAAATCCCAATAAAACCTGCAAAAAATACCCCAAAAAAACCCCAAAAAATCCCCAAAAAAACCCCCAAAAATCCCAAAAAAATCCCCAAAAATTCCCCCAAAAATTAAAAAAATCCCCCAAAAATTAAAAAAATCCCCCAAAAATTCCCCCCAAACCCCAAAAAAAACCCCAAAAAATCCCCCAAAAATCCCCCAAAAATCCCCCAAAAATCCCCAAAAATTCCCCAAAAAATCCCAAATAAATCCCAAAAAATTCCCAAAAAAATCCCAAAAAATTCCCAAATAAATCCCTAAAAAATCCCCAAAAACCTCCAAAAAATCCCAAATAAATCCCAAAAAATCCCCCCAAAAAATCCCAAAAATCCCCCAAAAATCCCCAAAAAATCCTCAAAAAATCCAAAAAAAATTTTAAAAATCCCCCCAAAAACCCCCAAAAATTCCCCAAAAAATCCCAAATAAATCCCAAAAAATTCCCAAAAAATCCCAAATAAATCCCTAAAAAATCCCCAAAAACCCCCCAAAAATCCCAATAAAACCTGGAAAAATACCTCAAAAAATCCCAATAAAACCAAAAAAAAAATATCCCAAAAATCCCAATAAAACCTGCAAAAATACCCCAAAAAATCCCCAAAAAAACGGCAAAAAATATCCCAAAAAATCCCAATAAAACCTGCGAAAAATACCCCAAAAATCCCAATAACACCTGCAAAAAATCCCCCAAAAAACCTGCAAAAAATACCCCAAAAATCCCAATAAAACCGGCAAAAAATACCCATAAAAATCCCAATAAAATCTGAGAAAAATCCCATTAAAATACCCCAAAAAATCCCAATAAAACCTGCGAAAAATATCCCAAAAAATCCCAATAAAACCTGCAAAAAATACCCCAAAAAACCCCAATAAAACCGGCAAAAAATACCCAAAAAATCCCAATAAAACCTGAGAAAAATCCCATTAAAATACCTCAAAAAATCCCAATAAAACCTGCGAAAATACCCAGAAAAATCCCAATAAAATCAGAGAAAAATCGCCAGAAAAATCGGCCCCGAGGAGGGAGAGAGACCCTGGAGAAACCCAAGAAAAGCGGAGAAATATCCCCCAAAATGGCCCAAGAAAAGCTGGGAAAAATCCTGGAAAAATGCGAATAAAAGTTGGGAAAATACTGAAAAAAATGCGAATAAAAGCTGGGAAATATTCCCAAAAAATCCTAATAAAAGGTGCAAAAAATACCCCAAAAAATCCCAATAAAAGCTGAGAAATATCCCCAAAAAATCCCAATAAAACCTGAGAAATATCCCCAAAAAATCCCAATAAAAGCTGAGAAATATCCCCAAAAAATCCCAATAACACCTGCAAAAATGCCCCAAAAAATCCCAATAAAACCTGCAAAAAAATCCCATTAAAAATACCCCATGGAGAACCCAATAAAACCTGCAAAAAATACCCCAAAAATCCCAATAAAATCTGAGAAATATCCCCAAAAAACCCCAATAAAAACCGGAAAAAAATCCCCAAAAATCCCAATAAAAGCTGCAAAAAAATCCCCAAAAATCCAATAAAAGCTGCAAAAAATACCCCAAAAATCCCAATAAAACCTGCAAAAAATACCCCCA